>JAVHNF010068937.1:1064-15988 GCA_034783455.1 Micropsitta finschii | reverse complement strand
TTCTGCCTAAGAGCTCAGCTCAGTCTCCCCTGTTCTGGCAGGTTAAAGCCATTCCCCTTGTCCTGTCCCTACAGGCCTTTGTAAAAGGATGCCCCTCTATTCATCCTTAATTCTGATTTTAGACAGTTTACCTCTTTACTCCAAGTCTGGGTACCTGAAACTATTCCTACTTATGTTCAGGAGAAGCAGCAGCAAGCACCCTTCCTTAGAGGGCTGGATTACATGCCAGGGCAGTCTTTGTTTCTGGGGGTGCAAGCATATGACTGGAAATAAGTCAGTTCAGAAGGGCAGAGCAGCCTGGGCCAAGTGGGTATTTGTGATGTGTGAAAGCCTGAACAAAGAAAGTACTTCATTCACAAGGAGCAAGAGGGGACCATGACCACAGCTGGTTTTGTTTCTTGCCTTTCACACAGATCTTGGGCCTCTTGGGGATAGACAGAATGGTAATTCTCCCTGATTTAATGCTTTCTATCTCTTAGCCTGGCCTTGGAGTAAGCCAAGTGAAACTACACAACACAGTGAAACCCAGCGTGGACTACGTCTGCCAGCTCAAGTTCCCATCTGGCAATTACCCTCCCTGCATCAATGACACCAGAGACCTGCTCGTGCACTGGTGCCACGGGGCACCAGGTGTTATCTACATGCTTCTCCAGGCCTACAAGGTACTAGAAATCTTGCAGAGACCCTTTAGGAATCCCTAAATGAGGAACTCCATCATGGAGGAGGCTCTGTTGAGACCCTGCCTGCCTGAGAGTAGGATTGCTGGTTAAAATGAAATCATCCCATGGGGCCCACTGACTGATGGAGAAATCAGTCTCTTAAAATTATATCTGAAAATGGCCATCAGCTGCATGGGGTGTCCTGTTGCAGCTGACTGGTGACAATAGTGTGCAAAGTAATGATCACACAGCCCTATTCATCATATCAAAACCATCCTCCTTTAAAGTAGAGAGCAAAGTCGTAGCATTAAGACTTCAGAAGGAGAGCGACTAATTAACCCAAGCCTCCCCATCACACAGGGATGCTCTTTGTATAGAGGAAATTGCCTCAGGAAGGGGGAATGTTTCTTGTTTCTACAGGTCTTTGGGGAACAGCAGTACCTAAATGATGCCCTGCAGTGTGCAGAAGTCATCTGGCAGTATGGCTTACTGAAGAAAGGCTATGGACTGTGCCATGGCACAGCTGGCAATGCTTACAGCTTCTTGGCACTGTATAACCTCACTCAGAACATGAAATACCTTTACAGGGCCTGCAAGGTAAGAGCCTGTGTGAGGAAGGGAGAGGGGATTATTCACTTTAAGCTTTTACATCACTGCCATTGCCTTTGAAATGCAATTTCTAGTGTGGCAGAGATGCAGCGCAGATCTGAGCAGCTCCACCAGAGTAGTCCTTCAGCAGCACAGTCACTGTCTGACAGCCTGTGGAGAAAGAACATCCTGCAGCAGCCTTGCTCTGGAAGGGAAAATGTGAGGATGAGGGTGGTATTGTAAGATCTGTCTTTAACGAAACCTGAACACCTTTTGTTCCTCTTTCCTCAGTTTGCAGAGTGGTGTTTAAGCTACGGTCAGCATGGGTGCCGGACTCCAGATACTCCATTCTCTCTCTTTGAAGGTAACCTCCATCTCTAGGCTTGTGTTTTGCTCCTGGGTCTGAGCCAGTCCAGCACCAAAGAAATCCAAATACATGCTCCACTGAAGTCTTTGCAAAAGTCAGTGTAGAAGATGGGAAGGAGATGTATTCCCTGTTCATATCCTTTCCCAGAAGCAGTCTTCTTGCAGCACAGGCTGTGTTAGCTGGAGCATCTTGTCCTCTCTGGCCTCTTGTACAGATTCTGCACACAGGTGTCAAGGGGAATTCTGTAATGGGTACAGGCCAAAGCCTACCTTATGGTAATCTGTAGCCTGGTTTCTTGGACAGCCTCTTTTCCATGCATTTTTAAGGATTAAAATCCTTCATAGGCTTTCCAGTGCCATTCCAAAGGTGAGTGAGTAACAAATGGGGCTGCTTTTGTAAGCCTCATTGGTGCCTATGGCACTTTATGGCTCCTGCTAACAGCCCCCCCAAATCCACCATTAGCTGGTATTGCTGAAAGAGGAGGTTCCTCAGCTAACAGATCTCCCTGCCTTTACCACAAGCTAAGGAACAAGGGCAGGGACCTTGAGGCAGCAGTGTCACAGGGTCCAAAGTTCTGCAAAGACACTCATAATGTTAAACCTGTGGACAAGTAAAGCAGAAGGGAGGGAACTGGAGGGGGGGAAAACCCATCAGGTGCTTTCATCAACATCTGATGAACATCTTGAAAGATGCTTCCCCACTGGCATACCTAAGTTGCTTGGGAAACTTCAGACCTGGGAAGTGATTTAGGACCTTCGGAAAACATCTTTCTTTCTTCTGTCTTCATGACCCATTCAGCCCCAGATAGAAACGGTGCCCAAGGGGAATCTCTCTGAAGCACATTGTGTTTTCTGACCCTCAGGAATGGCTGGAACGATTTACTTCCTTGCTGACCTGCTGGTGCCAACCAAGGCCAAGTTCCCTGCATTTGAACTCTAAATCTGAGCTTGGCAGTTTCCTGCCTGAATCCTTCTGCACTTGGAAAAGCAGTATGGATCCGCTTTCTCCTCCTTCCGAAGTCATTGTTGTTCACCTAACTGAAGGGAAACCCATCCTCCTGAGGGCATGCTGAGTTCTCTAATACTTCTAGTCATCTCATTGCATTGTTTCCATTT
Organism: Micropsitta finschii; assembly: GCA_034783455.1. Classification (NCBI taxonomy): domain Eukaryota; kingdom Metazoa; phylum Chordata; class Aves; order Psittaciformes; family Psittacidae; genus Micropsitta; species Micropsitta finschii. The sequence continues at coordinate 13,259 of JAVHNF010068937.1, read as the reverse complement.
AAAAGACAGAATGCAGGTTTGGCTGGTGTCTTAAAAACACAGGGCTGCAGGTGGGAGCAGGGAGAAGATACACAGTATTCTGTTGGCTAGAGGGTTTTGCCATTTTTTGTATCCCATTTCCTGTATCCCCTTTCCTGGGTGAAAGTTTTCTATTGAATGCATCTTTGGCTATTTATTCTTTTGTGCTGACAAATACTAGCAGGAATTTAGTTGCCTTTGGAAAACAAAAGATGCAAAACTGGGACTGTTGCCCTGCAAGTTGCTTGTAAGAGTTTCCTGTCTGAACAGCCAGGGAGCAGGCAGTTCAGTATCTGGGCTGCTCCACACAAAGCCAATATGATGGGCTGTGGAGCCTTTGTATATGTTTTCTAAACATCAGATTGCAAGTGGCACGGCTGGGTCTGTCCTGAATTTCCACTTACCTGCTTCAAAAACAAAGGCTATGTATAACTTCTGTGCATTTTTTCCCAGTGACAGACAAGTAATCCACTGGCTTTTGTGCCTATTTGCCACGTTATGCTAAACCTTGCAAAAGGCCGTTGATCATATAATGGCAAACTCCAAAAGTGAGCTAAGCATGCTTGCTGGTGTGGTCTCTTCTGCTTAGCTTTGAAGGTTTATTATGCAGTCTTTTGTTACAGTTGTGTATGAATATGATGGCTGAGAGGTGGTGCCAGGCCCACCAAGCAGCAGCATGGGAAAAGCAACGTATTCCACTGAGTTCTGCAGCTTTAACCTATTCCCTGTATGGATGTTGCTTACATGTTTTCTTTCATAAGCTTTCCTGAACCTGGATAATTTGAGTCACTTGTTTGCCTTGTTACTGCTTCTTGTAGTTTGATATGCAACCACACATCTACCCACCTGGAACATCTGCTCTAGGTTAAATAGCTTTGACCCACTGAGCAGATCAGATACTTGCAAGGGACTTTGCCCTGTAAAGGACATTTTTAGCACTGAGCATGAGCTAAATACTGAGCACAGTGAAAGCTACTGATGCAGCCATAGTGCTTGGTGCTGTTTGAGAGGAGCTCCTCAGCCTGCACAAGCAGCCTCCAAGCCAGCATTCCTGCACCAGTGACAGTGAAGCAGAAGGACCAAACCTGGCACACTAACACAGCTAGCTCCCATGTGCTTGAATGCAAGGCAGCCTAGCCACAGCATAGGCAGACCCTCAAGAATCTCCTAGATGGGCTGCTCCAGCAAAGAGCAGAAACCATTCCTGGAAGGCTGCTTGTTTCCTCAAAACCCAGCCTCCTGCTGCCATCACATGTTTCTGGAAGTTCATCCAAAGACGGCCTGAAATGCAGAGCAGCTCAATCTGCTTTGGGTTGGGCATCCCTGTCAGAAGCCTCAAGCTCATGCAGACCTCTCCCTATCATTCACAGAGCCTAAACAACACAGGGAGGTGACTGGAAAGGAGGAAGCACAGCCCTGAGGGCAGGATTTGGCTAATCAGACAGTTTGGGGGTAGGATCCTGTAGGACATGAGGCCTGCTGTCAGTTGCCTTCTGGCTTGGCTGGTGTGATGGCAGTGCAGGCCACTGCTCTGAGCCTAGGTTTCTTCTGGGCACTGCTGCTGCAAAGGAGATGGTTCCTGCAGCCTGATGCCATGGCAGCATCAAGTCCCAGGGTTGGTACACTGATGGTCAGGAGATCATCAGGGTACATGTGTACTGGTGTACAAGTGTTTTGTGGAGCACTGTTTAATAAAAACACCAAAACTAATAAGCTTTGTGTTATTTTTACCCCCAACTTTATGACGAGGATTCATGTACAAAGAGATGAGGAGATGCCACAATAGCTGCTCTGGGGGCTCACTGGCTTCCCACCCACCCTGAGTGTGAAGAGTATTCCACATTTTTCCCTGTGTCCCAGCACATGCAATTGATTTGTTGCATTAGATTTTATGTTTAAATAAGTTATTTCTTATAGGGAAGAACAACTCAGGTTCCTGCTCAGAATGCCTGAGCCCCTTGGCCACTGCATCAAAAAAACCTGAATGGAAGACCTGTACCCAGACCAGGAAATCTAAACCCCAAGAGTTCCAACATTGTGAAGTAACTGAAGACAAAACCCAATAGAGCAGGAGGCAGCAGATCTGCCCAAAATAAGCATCTGAGGAAGGATGCATTCATAGAATCAACCAGGTTGGAAAAGACCTTTAAGATCATTGAGGCTAACCATTCCCCAGCACTGCCAAGGCCACCACTAACCCGTGGCACTGAGGGGCTCATCCACATGGTTTGTGAGCGTGCTGGGACACAGCTGGGCTGGCCTCTAGCAGGGACACTGGGTTCTGGTGGCCTCTGCAAAGAGTTGGGTGGCCCCAGCAGGTGGCAATGCAGATTAACAGCAGCAGTCACCCAGCCGCTGCCAAGCAGCCCTGGCTGCTAAATCCCACCTGAGAGCTGTGGTTCAGCTCTTGGGTAGCCCTGGGAATGCCATTCAAACCAGAGGGCACACACAGGTGAGGCTGTATTGGAATACTGTGTGGGATGACAGAGATGGGAGAAACGTGGACACCCTTCAAAAGCGCATAGCCTCTAAGTGAGTCCTGTGTCCTTTAGAGCAGGTTCCCACCATCACGGTACAACCCAATGGCACAACTGACCTTTGAAAGCAGAGGAGGAAGGTCTCTGTGTCGGGCGCAAGGCACAGCTGAGAGCCAAAGAAGACCATCACATCTTGGCATCCTGCAGGATTTTTGCTGTTTCAGAATCAAAACCACTCCTTTAGAAGCTGTTGGGGAAAAGCAGAACAAAATCTCTCGTTACAGCTGCAGTTTTGAGGCAAAGCTCGCTATTGCCTCACCCACAGAGCTTTGTGTTCCCAAGCGTTGGTTTCACTCCCAGCATGGTGATCCCTCCCTGCTGCTTTCCAACTGCAGCAGATCTGCCTGAACACACTTCTGGTTTTACCTCCCTGCTCATCCCCTTCTTACCCACTCATTTCTGGCTCCGTGCTGGCCCCTTTTGGGGAAAAAGGGTGGTGGATTTTAGACTGCACAAATCCAGAGCACAGCACAACAGCAAGGCGAAGGCAAAATGCCTTGCGGGAGGAAGGCAGAACCAGCTTAGCACAAGGAAACCTGTGCCCTCCCTGCATATCTCATGAGGAGCAAGTGTTTGAGCACAGCCCAGGACCACCCGAGGGCAACCTCATCCCCAGTATTTGGGCCATCTAGATGATAAGGGTTGCCAGCAGAAAGGGCAGAAGAGGATTAAGTTATTTTTCACATTGCCCTCAACTCCAGAGGCACAAGAGGCATTTGGTTCTGCCCCTCCCTGTACTCGATGGGACACCTTCACATTCAGACACTGAGCATTCCCTCTGCTTCCCCCAGCGGGTAAAAGATGTCAAGTCTGGCCAAAGAGTACAACAGATCCTGTGATGAATGGCCACTGTTGAAGCCTGTGGATGACAGTACACTGCTCTGCTTCCTCCTTCAGACAGCCAGCGATGGAGAAGGCACAGAGGCAGCACCAAAACCAACTTGAAAGCCTTAGGAAGGAAATGTGGGAAGCCATTTAGCTTCATCTCCTCATGGCTGGGGAATTCCTTGCTGGCAGGACACGTGTCAGGCAGCCCTTGTGAAAAGCTCATTCTGCAGCCAGTTTGCTGCAGCATTTGCAGTGATCTCAGGCAGTAACTGAATCCACTGGTAGTACTTCACCATCACCAAATCCCATTGGAGCCGGGCCCATAAATAGTTACTGTGGAGCATGCAGATGCATGCAGGGCAGGAGCAAATGTTCCGCATAACGGCTGTTGGCTCTGATCAGCTTGAGGAGTCAATCATATTTCCACCATTTGGCCGAGTTCTATTATAGTCATCCCTCCTTAAGGATACTCCTCACTTGTGCATGGGAGATCCCAGTAGTGCCAAAGAGCTTCCTAGCAGGGGATACCCAATGCACCCTTTAGGTGCAGGGGTTCTCCTGATACCCAGAAGCTTTTTGGAGCTGTTTTGTAGCACTTTGCTCTGTCACTGAGGTGCTCCTCTTCCCTACTGATGCTGCCAGTAGTGGACAGGAAGAGACTGATCTGATCATTACAAGTGGCTGGGAAAGTTAAGAGAGAGACCTCAGAAGACAAGGTCTAAGAGACTGCAAGAGGGTCACCATGAAAAATAAGCTTTGGATGAGAGCAACTCCTACATCCAGGGATACTGTTGTCAGGAATAAGCTTTGGATGAGAGCATCTCTTACATCCAGGGATACCCTTGTCAGGAATTCATAGTCCATTTATCACCATGGGAAAGAGGACAAACCCCACCTGAGTGCAACTACAGTAGGTTGCAGTTAGGTGAAAGCCACATCAAGGTACAGCCCAGCAGCTCCAGAACACGGCTCACCACCCACCAGACTGCAGTGCTGAGCGTTTAAAAGCCTGACAAATTAACGTGCAGGGAGCCGGGCTCTGGACCAGAAGTGGGAAGTTGGCAGTGGAAGCATTTGGGAAGCCCTGGTGATTCATTGCCACAGAGGATGGATACATTCCAGGGTGTTTATACCACCCAAAGCTGGGAAATATCCTGTTCCAGCAGGGCTGAGCCCGTGCTTTACAAGCACACAGAAAAGACAGAGCCTGATGTAGGGATCCCAAATGAGTACAGATGTGTCAGCGCACAGACCCTTTTAAAACAGGACAATCGCCTTTCCCCTCTCTTTTATTATCTTCACAATACCAATAGCTCCAATTCCCTGGTTTTCATCAGCAATAATCTCATCCCTTCACTCCAGTAACCACTTAGCCTTGCACTGCATAGTCCATGCGTGCCAGTGTTGAATTACTGCCTTGTAAAACCAAGGAGCAATGATATTAGCACTTAGTTCCCATATCCCTGATTTGTGACAGGCGATATCAGCAAGGGTAAAATAAGACATTCTCTTCCCTTGCTTTTCTCCTTTGAAGATTTAAATATATGCTTTATAATAAGAGGACCTGACTTGGGACTCTTCCCAGCAGCAATTCCCACAAAGACTTTAGAAAGGTGATCACCTTCCTACACTTCTGTCCTTTCTAAATCGGCTGAAATAGTCCAAAAGACAGAAACATCACTGGGAGAATAGAGAAATATGGACAAGCAAGGCAAGTCCTTAAGCATCACCTTCTTAGGAAACCAGGCCAAGAACAGTGAGTCATATTATTCGGAGCATGAAAGTTGCAGCCAAACTATTCACTTAGCAAATAGATTAGATGTACCTGAATAGAACTCTCCAGTGATCCATGTGCAGCTTGGATCTCCCTTAAATAAAATGAGGGATAAATTCCCCAGTGAATGGCACCATTTGGGACCATTACTAGCCTAAACACATTTTCTACCGTGAAAGGTTTATGCTGTGCCCATGCAGGCGAAGCTGGGCCCTTTAATGATTTCAGATGATGGAAGTTTCACATCCCATCCTGCCACCACTTCTGATCCAAACAGGAGATGCAGCATCCACACAGAAAGTTCATGTTTGCTCCTGCAGCTGTCTCCTCTGTACAATCAGTTCAGGATGGTGCCTTCACACCACTTCCAAAGGCAGCTTTGGGAGCTCTACTAGGAACTGGGAGAAAGCCTCAACCCATTTGGGAACAAAGGGTTGGGCTCCAGCCTAAAAAGTTTCTATGTGATGCTCTAACAATGCCCTGATCACCATAACTTCATCAAAAGGAGAGAAACTTGGAGGAGAGAGGCTGGAGATGATGTCTGAAAGCTGCTCAGGTAAGGCATCTCATTCTAGTTGATGTGATCCTGCCCCTTTGCTCTTGTGAGACCCCACTTGGAGCATTGTGTGCAGTTCTGGTGTCCTCAAAATCAGAAGGACATGGAGCTGTCCAGAGGAGGCCATGAGGATGCTCAGGGGCTGGAGCACCTCCTGTATGGAGACAGGCTCAGAACACTGGGGCTGTTCAGCCTGGAGAAGAGAAGCTGCATGGAGACCTCATAGCAGCCTTCCAGTGTCTGAAGGGGCTACAAGGATGCTGGAGAGGGACTCTTCATTAGGGATTATAGTGATAGGTCAAGGGGTTGATGGGTTCAAACTGAAACAGGAGAAGTTAAGGTTAGATATAAGGAGGAAGTTCTTTACTGTGAGGATGGTGAGGCACTGGAATGGGTTGCCCAAAGAAGTTGTGAACGCCCCATCCCTGGCAATGTTCAAGGCCAGGTTGGACAGAGCCTTGGGCAACATGAGGTAGTGTGAGGTGTTCTTACCCACAGCAAGGGGGTTGGAGCTGGATGATCTTAAGGTCCTTTCCAACCCTAACTATTCTGTGATTCTATGTGCTTTGCCTTCAACTGGGGCTCCGCAGCCAAATCGACTTCCTCCGTCTGCAACTGCCAAGCTGAGCTCCTCCAACAAGTGATTTGGCTGCTCTTTGCTTTGATTTTCTCCCATTTCTGTTTCATTTCCCAGCAGTTCTGAGGAAGGGTTTCTCATTATTTCCTGGTGTTTGCACATCACAGAGACCCCAGCTAGAGCTTGAACTCTGAAAACATTAGCATTTGCTATATTGCAAATAGTAACTTTTTACAACACCTTCAAAGTGCTCACAAGCTGCCGAGGAAGAAATTGGTACCCAAAACCTCAAGTGTACAAATACAGAACTGAAAGCAATGCAAAATTAATGCTCTGTCTCCAACATTATGCCTTCCAATCCTTGTGAGAGAATATCTTGGGGGGGAAAAAGTGCTTCATTTCCCAGGCAAAGAAACATCTGAATCATTTCTCCTGTGATTGACCCTTTACCATCATGCCCTGCTGCTGGGACTGGATTCACAGCCATCAGGAAGGCAGCAGCATCCCACATCTCACACATAGCAGCCAGCCCTGCTGCTCTGCAAGCTTCCCCTCTGCCTGCCTCTGGCCAGGCCTGCCAGCTCAGCTAGAAGGGGGGCAGAACCCCCCCAGCTCCCGGCCAGCATTGCCCAGCCCTGGGAGCTCACAGGAGACGTGCTCAGTGAAGGTAGGTGCCAAGAAGCTAGACGGAGGTGGAGCATTCTCTGTTATGATATGGATCACAGCCCTGCCCTTTGCCTACATAAAAGCCCACCCCATAGGAGCTCTGAAGAGCACACAGCAAGAAAACTATCATCAGGTGCTAAAAAACACCATGAGGGGCTTTACTTAACCACTGCAAAGGTCACTTGTCTGCATGGAAAACTGAGTTATAATGAAGCGTACCATGTTTGCCAGCCAGGGCTGTCAGAGAGCTGATAGAAACAGCAGGGATCTCTTGGCCATCCGTTCTACAGCATCCCAAGAGCCCTGCTAGCTGCTGGGCACATTATCTTCAGTTCCAGCTAAACCACTGGACATAACCTTTAGATGTGACACAGGGCTGGGAGCCTGCATGGGCACAAATTTAGGGATGGGAGAAAAGACAACACAAATAGGGAAAAGAATCCAACTGGCATTTTGCAATGGCCATGGGAGGTGAAAAGTGGCATCCTTTAGGACAAGACAGAAGGTGGGAAGAAATGCATTAAAAAGAAATAGAAGGGGGCATACTAAGAGTCTCTTCTGACCCTAAAACAAGGAGCTAGAAACCACACTGAACTGCAATCTTCTTAAAATGAACTGGAAGTAACAAAATGCCCTGTATCTTTGCTTTCCAGAGGGATGGAGCACTTTCTGTTTTAATCATGAAAGCACTGGGATAGGAACTGAGGCCTCATGATGTGACCACTGCACAGACTTGCTCTGGGCCCAGAGCTCAGAAAGGAAAGGTGTGCCTGGTCCCATCAGTTCAGCACCCAGGCATTTACAGGCGACACCTTTGTGCTGGGTACCTAAATCCTATTTGTACATATTTTCCTAGCTCTCCTTATGCCTTGAATCCACTTACCTGACTGCCTGGCTGTACTTATGCCTTCGAGTTCATCCTCCTCATACCGCTGTTTCCCATTAGGTTCTTTTTCTCCTTAATTTGAACCCTAATCATGCAACATACAATGTACAGTGTACTGCACATCCTCGTGGCCCCAGAGACATCATTAGAAGCAGACTTAGCTATCACTTGCTCTTTAAAAACCCATCTGCAGTAACAGATTTTCTAAGTGAAGCGAGTTGAGACACCTTGATTTGGAGGATGTTCAGCTTAAACCTCCATGAAAAGAGGCTGCAGGGGGGCTTTGAGGAGTTTGGTTTGGGTTTGTTAAAGAGGAGAGTGTTCATCACTGTCTGAAAAGCCAGAATTGGTCTCAAAATCACTTGTGACTACGGAAATCCTTGGCCAATAAATGACAATTACCATCCTCATTACTGAGCAAAGGCTGACAGGGAAAGCGGGTCTGCATCAGAGCACACAGAGGGGAAGAGCAGCTGAAGCTACCAGCACCACGTTCCTGCTGGCAGATGTCACCTTCTCCCAAGAGCTGCCATTGCCACTGTTTTCCTCAGCTGTTTAATCCTGAGCTGCAGCAAACACACAGCTCCTCTTCCTGCCACAGAGCAGACAGACCACAAGTGTTCACAGCATGCTGTGGCTTTGGGTTTCTGCTTCCCTTTATGGGACAGGTCTGTGGGACAAAACACACTTGTCAAGTGGATTAGGAACGGGGGAATGTCAGGTTTGAATTCTACTGTGAAGGAAGCAGATTTGCTAAACGAGATGTGCTGGGACTGGGGGCGAGGTGCTTTTGAGCATTCACCACCCTCAGGTAGAAAAGCAAACGTGCTACCCAGGATCTGCAGCCTGCTTGTACTAAATGCTAAACCCCACAGCAGACTGAGGGACTTGGTTACAGCTCCTCTTTAAATGCTGTCAAAATGGTGATGAAAAAGCCATACAAAACCCTTGTGGAAATTGAAGCTCTCAGGAAGGTTTGTTTTCCTTCATAATAATGACAAAAGGGAACTGTAAGCAGTGAAAAAAACAATGCAAAGAGAAGGTAGCAGGGACTGCATCCACACTGGAAACTTCCTTAGAGGCATCTCCACAGTGATGCTCTAAAGGAGCATAGGTGCCATCTGCTTTTAAGAGACTGAATTGATTTCAGACCATAAAAAGCACAAATGCGAGAGAGACGCTCCCAGCTCCAAAAGCAGTGGGCAGAAAAACGACATTCCAGCCTCAAACCTCACAGGCTGGTAACTATGGCATTCTGAAAAGCCCCCCTTTTCCAAGCTATCCTAAAAGCTGTGCCAAGCTGACATTCAACTCGGGAAAAGAGAGAAGGGAGCCACCAGCAAAGGCAGAGGAAGCTCCCTTTGTGATGAAGTCAACTTTAATTCATTTTATCATACCAGCTGCAAAACACTACCAGAATTCTGCTCTCTTGGGACAGGAGGGTGCCACGGACTGGTACTGAAGTAGTGAGCCAGTATCAGAAACTGATGTTTCACTTTACATAACAGGTGAAAAGCATGTCTGAATGTTGTAAAACACACTAAATACCTTCATAGATAATGCTGCTGTTTGAGACAAACCAGGCAGGAAGTAAAAATACTAAGCGGTCTACCTGTTAATCAAGCCTGTCTGGATTTTCAGTTGTGAATAGTTATGTTCAACCCTCTTTGACATACCCAGAAAGTAAAGTTTATTGCCAAAATGAACTGGGAGGAAGGGGAGGAAATCAGATTTGACCACTGCCAAAGACAAAGGGTGACTCGACTGATTTGATGCCATGAGGTTGGAGCTGCTGTCAGGAGACTTGCATGGCAGCATCACCTTTCAGGATCCAATCTCTCACCTAACTCAAAGCCTCCAAAAGCTTCTTCCACGGTACCTACCACTGTCATTTAAGCTGTCCTTGCTATGAAGAGTCATCCAAATCAGCCTGGCATTTAGGGTTCAGCTGCACTTGCTGTTCCCATTCTGTGATCCAGTATTTCTCAAGGAGAAAGGTAGAAAGAACCTTGTAAGCAAGAAGGGTTAAGTCGCACCCGCACATACACACACACAGCGGCCCACAGCCAACTGCTGCAGTTCTATCAACAGAGTTGCTTGGGGGAGATGAGTTTGGGAGAAAGGTATTTAATAAAAATAACAGGCATTTCTGAACTACCTTTGGGGGTAACAGTCTTCATATAGTGTGTCATCAGCTTCTCACCAGCAGCTCTGAAGGCATCTCATATTGCAAAGCAACTGACTTTGACAGAGGTTTAACAAGCAGGAGAGAAGCTCTCAGGGCTGGCTCCTCAAGCAGAAGTGGCTGGAACTGAAGCCTTGCTCATATTGCACTCTGTAACCAAACCTCCAGAGTCCTGATTCCATGCATCTTCTACAAAATACCATCTTTAAACACAATGGTTCAGGGAGCTGCAGGTGGAGGCAGAGGCAGCTCGCACTGGCTGCCAAACATGGGGCACACAATGCTTCCATAGGGTGTTTAAGGTGCTCAGTCACTCCCTGGGGCCAGAAGGATCCCCCAGAGGGTCCCCTTAAGCCCTTGTGCTCTGACATCTTGCCCAACCTCACAGGAGTTCCAGATCCTTGAACCAGCAGCAGCTTCTATGAGAACATGTATGTGATCTCCTGCAAACCACCTCTGATCTCATAGGTCACACGAGCAGGAAAATGACATTCCTGAGCATCACCATGCCACTTGCCTCCCTGCAGCTAAATAAGGGGCGCAGAAGCAGCGGGCTATTTAAAGAAAGCCAGCAGAGCTACTTGACACATCCTGGAGGACAGACGTGACACGTGTGTGCATCACTGCTCCCCAAACAGCGGCCTCGCACTCACGAGCGGCTTCAATGGGAGGATTCTGCAGTGCTTTACCAAGGTCTGTTTTCGCATGCAGAGGGAACAGAGGTGTCACGAGCACAGCACAAAAGGCCGAGCTCCATCACAGCTACTTTTACACAGCTTGGCCAGGTTTATCCAGTGTATCGTGGCAGCAGGGAGACCTTCCTGCCTCCTGTAGGAAGCACATGGAAGCTCACGGTGTGCTCTGTCCCCTTGGTCCACAGTACAACTGGTTGCTGAGTATCCTCTCTCTCACAGAAATCCTTAAGGGACCCATATCATCTTCTCATGACACTTCTAAGCTGAAGCTCACTACCCCTGGCTGGCTAAAGGAGTGAAAGGAAACCCTGCCAGGCCCTGAGGCATCTTTTGCCTGCTGGCTGGAAGAGGCCTCTTCAGCCATGGGCTGGGCACTGAGAATAGAAATCCTAGTGGGATAATAGGACACGGTATCACCAGAAAGCACCTGTTAACGCTATGGAAGACTGCAAGTCCATAGATAACATTGAGCTGAACACCACAGAATCATAGAATAGTTTGGCTTGGAATTGACTCTCAAAGCTCATCTAGGTCCAACCGTGTGCAATGAGCAGGGAAATCTTCAACTAGACCAGGCTGCCCAGAACCACACACAGCCTAGATGGGAGGCTGGACCAAAGGTGCTGTGTCAATTATACAGGGATGCTTCAGCTGGAATGACACAGGGAACACTCTGCCTCAAAACCCCAAACATCCAAAGCAAGATGTCAGCTCCATCTTAGCATCATCAAGTCTTTCCATGTCAATTCTCCACATACAGACACTTTTTACACAGGATGCTCAGAAACACTCTCACAGAAATTCATGATAAAGAAGGAGCTCATCAAATGTGATATGCCCATTTGTGTTCACTCAGACAAGCGTGGTACATGTTATATTCTAGATACTTGTGTGGCTCTCCATCAGGCTTAATAAGCCTTGACAATGATGCTTATATTCTTCAAAGAGTTTTCCGAGATACATACAATTGAGCATAGTATGTAGTTATAACCCTCTCTGCCCAAAGAACATCATCTTCATGGATATGATGCAAAACACACAGGTATTGTCTGAAACCTACATAGCTTCCATAACTCTGAAGTACTCACTGCTAGACACGGAAATAGCTGGAAGATTTTAGTTCCTACAGCTTCATTCTTGTTGGGCTGTCTCAAGGTTTGCATATGACTGAGCTACACGCTACTTAAATCCTAACACAACAGCAAGACTTATTCATGCAGTTAGAAAACAGGGTGTTCTGGTACGTTGAACATATGTTGGAGTGTTTGGGCATTTAGCATTATTAAGCAAATGTAGGCCATGTGCTTGGCAGAAACAGGATTTCAACAACAGGGACAGAGAATATATGATCATAAAGACTGGGATCTGAGAAAGACACATTTCCTTTTAAAGCAGAGTAGGCAGTTGACTTTGTTGACCATTACTTAATGAAACTAATCAATTGAACTAGGTAGTGTGAATGTGAAGGTTAAA
>JAVHNF010068930.1:0-13204 GCA_034783455.1 Micropsitta finschii | reverse complement strand
CTGATAATGAGTACTTCTGGATGTAGCTGAGGAGTGAACAGTTTCAAGAACTCTAGGAAGCAAGCAGGAAGAACGATGGATGATTTCTTTTGGGAACAGTTATCTCCTGAAACTATAAAAGAGGTTATACTCTTTCTAACAGCACGGACAACTGAGAGAGACTAAACAGCATGGTTTGGAAATATTATAAAGCATTGTGAGCACAGCCATCTTTTATACCTTTCCACCTGAAAACCAAGTGGAATAGACATTTGCTGGGTACAAGATAGCTGAGTTCTAGCACCACCTCTTGGTTCCCACCTGTAGGTATGGAATGATTCAAGCTAAATAAATGAATAATGGTGAATCAAGAAGCTGAGCACTTTTGGATAGAGATCATTCCATTCTGCTCTTGGTCTCAGAGGTGTTATTTCCTGAGCTAGAGACACAAAGCAACCTATCAGCCTTACAAAGGACTGCTGTAATTTCTTCTGTTTCCACTGGAAATCTGAGCTCTGGGTGATCATTTGCATTGACTATGTTGTGGAAGAATCAGGACTTCCATAATCAATTATAAAACCAATTCCTTGGTTTTCCAGTGCAAGAGCAGCAATATCACAGGCAAAGTTATCTTTCCTAGGAAAAGAAGGATATCACCAGTTTTATGGCTAGATTGTGTAATTGAAGTTCTCTTTTTTCTTATTGCAGTCACATTACATGTTAGGATTTGTTATGGGGCTTGATTATTTTGAATGCAGATCAGTCTTTGTTCAGGCAGATTTATGAAGGAAAATTCTATATTATTCTATTAAATTTCTATTCTATTAAACACAAAGCCTGTCACTGGATCATGAAGTCCCTAAGCCCCAGTCCTATTCCCATCAGAGCCCCTGTGCACAGAGCTGTGTGACCAGGTCCTAGCACATGGAGCAAGGGGCAGAGAACGCTGTTTGACTGAAGGCTCAGGCAGACAAATGACAGACCTGTGCTGTGTTTGTGAAGTATGGTAAGCACTGTAATAGCTGTTACTTCTTCAGCACTCAGAAGGCTAGTACAGTTGAAGACACAGCTAGTTTATGGCTAGTAAGTGGGACATCTGTTAGTTCCCAAGTGAAAATGAAGTCAGGATGAGTGCACTTGGGAGATACAGTCTGAGATGGGCATCCTGGGCAGCGACGTGATACTGATATTCTGATTGGCAAACTGGAAAAGGACAGGTTATTTAAAGTATAAAATCTGTATGTGCCTCATCTGAAACTGTGCTACCAAAATATTACTTTATTTCTCCAAAGCCAGCATGAGTTATACATGCTGTGAGTTCACAACAACTCAGTTGACTTCAGAGTGAAGTCACTGGAAGATTTACATCACTTTAGGTTCTTGAAAACATCTTTGTCTCAAGCTACTTCCTAGCCATAACTGAAGGCTGAAAGATAAGTTGGGTTTGGTAATGAATGAACAGAGACAGGTTATCAGTAGGTGTCAATGGATATGAAGAGATTCACCAGACTATTGTCTGTGACTCCTCTGCAGTTGGCATCACCCATGTCCAATTCTTAGAAGACAGAAGTCAAGCTGAATAGGGACTCTGTGATGCTGTGGTGGAAACACATACAGATGGAAAACTTATTCCTTGTGGCTCCAGTCATAATGACAGATAGCGTGTGAAGATACTTAAGCTATGGCATTTGTTCTCTAGAGCATGAGGCAGCTCTGCCTCAAGCTTCATGTAGTATCTCAAGCAGAATCATGCAGAGAGACAAGGTTGCACTTTAGGATGGTGCAAGATTTCAGATCTGGCCTTGATCTCAAACTGGGACTTTGTGTTCATTCTCCACAAAGGAAGAGTCAAGTAATGCCTTGTTTTCCATCAGCAGGCTTTTGCTCTGTTGCTGACTCTAACAGATTTGTAAGGGATTAACATGTACCTCATTTTTTGAAATGAAGTGAGGGGCCAAACCAGGGATACTTACCCCTTAGCTGGGTATCTAGGGCATGTTGTCTATTAGGAGTGTGTCCTCAAATGTTGCTCAGCAGCTGAAGGAGGGAGGATAGTCCTGTGCTATGACAAGAGACAGAGTTCCTAACTATAACAAGAAAAACATGTCACAATTCCTTCACTCTCAGAGTGGATTAATACCTCTTTTCCTTGCTCCCTGAAGGACATGCTTGAGTGTTTCCTGGGTCTAGATAGAGCTATGCTGGAATGTTGGTTGACTGTGAAATGCTCAATATTCCTTCTTACTCATTTCTTCAATGTGAGGTTTGTTTGTTAATAGAAATAGCAAAAGGATCCAGACAGAAATTCCACTTCCTAGGCACAGGAACTGTAGTAGTAGAATTGGAGGGTGTCTTCAGTCACACATGTGACACTACTGTCTTTGTTCTTGCTGACATGATAAAGACATGACTGTGCAGTTCAATCACCTATTGCCATGTAGAAGCCAGTTCATTTACCACTGCCCTTCTTTCCAGTTCACCAGTTTCCTGTTATTGGCATCTCCTTTCTGTTCCTGTTCTGCAACAGTCAGCCAGCCTCTGTCACACAGCTCTGCCAAAAGATCTGCCAAGACAAATAGGAGGAAAGTGTGTGCTTTTCAGTTTGGGGCCAAGACAAGTTTAATTACAGTCAGTGTCAAAAGCCTAGATTTCAGGATGCACATTTTCATCCCCTCTGAGTCAAAACTAGTACCTTTTCCCCCTTAGGATCATTAATACAGGTAGGACAAGTGAGGACTGAGATATACTCCCCACATTACACCTAGGGACCCTCTTCCTTCTCCTACTAGCAGAGGGACAGACCTTTCTATCTCTCAAGCCTAAGAGCAGTTTTGACTAAGCTCTAAGTGCATTTGTGTCAACCCTTTTACTAGATGTGTTTCTCGACATTCCTGGCAACATTCCTGAGCAGACCTTGTGGTGTGGCATCCCTTGGAGGTTCAGATGAGCTATTTGGTTTAGCCAAGGATCTTTAAAATCTTCCCTGAGCACAACATACTCGTAGGAAACCGAAGAGAGACAACCTTAGGGATTTTATTATTATTCACGCTGCTGTCTTACAGCATCACCCAAAGGTCAATGGCACTCACTGTTAACACCTTAAATTTGGTTGCTCTAAAATTATATTTCACACAGCCTTTACTAAGGGAACTGAAAAAGCCTTATAGGGACACTCCCAACCATTGTATGTCCATATATGTGGCTGCCTCAAAAGCGACACTATTAACGCGACTATTGCCTAAAATTAGGCTTTATTTACTGATTGCAGTTCCGGTGTGGTTTTTTAAGTTTAAAAAAAGCTTTGGCCCTTCTGGTAGCAGCTGTCTTCTCCCATCTGAAACATCCTAGGAGGAGCTGCGAACTTGTACCTCCTAATGTCTTTGGAGCCACCCTATGGGTCCCTGCTTTAGTTGTTCACTCCTAAAATCTCATCCTTTGTCTGTCATTTAGTAAAAACTACATCCGGATGAGACAGGTTACATCAGAGATGAAGAGCTAAGGAGCTCTTGGCCCGGATGGTTTTAGCCAAGTTTCAGTTTCACTGTCAATCCAAGGGCATGTACAACAAAGCACAGTAAGAGAACACTGAGCTAGTGCTGCTCCAAATCTATGTGCTCTTGCAAGGAAAAGCGAGGAGCCACCATCACTCAGCAAGACTCTTACATGAGTTGGGACATTGAATTGCTGGGAAAGTATGAGGAAGGCTTGGGTAGTCCAAGCATCTTTGC
Source organism: Micropsitta finschii (assembly GCA_034783455.1). Taxonomy (NCBI): domain Eukaryota; kingdom Metazoa; phylum Chordata; class Aves; order Psittaciformes; family Psittacidae; genus Micropsitta; species Micropsitta finschii. The sequence continues at coordinate 9,497 of JAVHNF010068930.1, read as the reverse complement.
GCTCATTACATGAGGTAGGCTTGCCTGTAACACCCCCATCCTTCAGCCTTGCTTGGATGCAGTATTCATACACATGTACTGGTGCTAGTTTTAGCACAGTCTGTGGGCCTTGATTCTGAGTGGTATTGGGCTATCTTAGTACAGAATGCATTTCAGTGCTAAACAAAATTAGTTATATATGGCTATTCATTAACTTCAATGGTAATATTTGAAAGCATTTTGAGATCTTCTTATCAAGTGGCCTGTTGTCAGGCCACTGGCACTGCTGTTTCCTTGTGAAGGAGAAATAAAAATATCAGTATTCATAGTCTGTGTTAGTTGATTTTCATATCTACTAACCTGGAATAGAGGGGTTTTTAGTTAGATCCTCAAGCCAAAGATGTACCTGCTTCTAAGTTTACTGTATGCTCGTAGTTACAGAGAAGCAGATACAATACTTCCGCTGCTATTCACTTTTGTTCTCCCAGCATCAGGAGTGAAGAATAAAGTCAATAAAATCTTCCTCTTTTTCTAAAAGAATAATATATGATGATGTGTATGTGGCAGCACCTCTGTAGCCCTAGTTGTTACAGTGTTATGTGATGTAATGACAAAAGAGAGCTGAAGGAAACCATCCAGTCAGTAAATTCATTAAGTAAATGCTTTGCAGTAACAGAAACCACCTTCATGTTCCCAGCTAATTTAATATTAGTATTTACTATAATGTACCGCTTGAACTGCAGTAGCACTTAGGATTTCTAGTCACAGACTAGGGTTCTGCTGTGCTAGACACCAGGCAGGCACAGAACAAAAAAGAAAGCCTCCTCCCTAAGGAATTTGCAGGCTTTGGCATCAGTCTGGTCATAAAGATAACAATCTTTTTTTCCAAGAAGTGCCTCATCTTGTTCATTATCCCTTGCAATTAGTCTCATGGGGCTCCACTTCCAGCAACATGCACCTGTTAAGTGCAGCCTAGTTGGAGCTTAGAGAGACTTTGATTCTTCCATTTTTTAATGAACAACAAATGGTGCATTAGAGATGTTTGCTCCTTCAAATATGCAGACATCTGAATTTCTAATTGTTTAGCATTAGTCATAACTTAAGTAGGACAGAGCAGATTCTATATATAGCCTGTTGCCCAGCCATTCAAGACAGATAGTGTGTTTGTACTTCTTTCCATACTTCTTCACTTGAAAGGAGTGAGAAGGCAGTTGCAATATCTCTAACCCCAAGTATTCCAAAATTGTGCTGCCCCCATCTGCTTCTCCCCCAGATATGGAGATCGTTTTCAGAATCATGAGATGTTTAAAGAAGCTCAGCTCCTAAGGTGTTTATTTGAGGGCTCTCTGATGATGTAGCTGGCTGCTGTCTTTAAGCTTGAAGGCTAAATTTTTTAGCAACAGTTGAGGTTGTAATGGGATTCCAGGAGCAGGAGTCGCCCTTGGTATCACAAACCTCCCTTAAACTGTGCTGATCGTTTCCCCTCTCTACTCAGTTTTCATTTCTCAGTCTCATGTTGCTCTTACATGTGAATGTATCACGTGTCTTACAGAGGAAATCCTGGTTCACAACAAACACACGCTGTGGATGTTTTGCAACTGAGTGAGGGTTTCACCTTCTGCAAATTGAAAGTCCAGCATTTATTCACTTATCTTCTACTCCAGGGCAGTTGTAGGTTGGGCACTGGAAAAACACAGCCCCAGGAATTTGCTAAAATTGCTTCTGCCTGGATGCCGGAAAACGCCACACCAGCCCAGCTGTGTGCTCCTCTTGGTTTTCATAGTGATGCTCAGATCCAGCGCTCCAGCAGCACAGTTTCCCCATACTTGTAACATGGCTACAACTTTAGAGGTTCCAAATGTACCCAGACACCAAGACAGCCAGGAGTACTTGGAGCTCTCAGACAGTGCTTGTTTGATGGATTTCCTTGTTGTTACCAATAACTGTGAGGTTAGTTCCTCCAGCATTATCATTGACGGCATAGAGGACTCTCACACATACCCGCGCAGCCTTCTCAAGTCCGTATTTGAGAGCAAGAATAGCAACTGACAAGTCTTGTGAGGTAAATATAAAGGTCAGTTGTTGCCTCCCTGGATGAGGGCTGTCAGGAGGAGAGAGGCATAGCTCTTGCTGCCTGTACACTTCTTCCAGCCTTCCCTTTGCTGCTCAGAAGGAAGAGATTGAGGCTGTGAGGCCTCCAGAAGCGCTTTCTGGTGATGTCCAGGAGGGTACAGGTGCAGCTCCTCCCCGTGTTACACGTGCTGGTGGGAATAACCCTCCGCATGTGCACAGCTTTGGGCATGGGTAAGACTTTTACTGGGGCAGAAGATCCATGCTTGAGATTCCTGAGCAGCATGTGCTGGCCTCTGCTCAGCTTGGGGTCAGGCTTAGGGAGGAAAACCATCCCTGCAAATCCACCCATGCATGAGCCACTGCAAACAACTGTGCTCTTCCCAGGCACGGTGGAACCGAGAGGCTATTCCTGAGGAATTTTTCCTTCTGCTGGTACCCCCAGCCCATAAAAGTGTGTCTTGTGGGCAGCCATCTGGGGTCAAGAGTGTGAACATTAAGTCATGGATTAAAATGGTCCTCTAGCTGAGCTTATGAACTTGATCTTGGAAAATGCAAGATTCATTCCTGCCTTGTATGCAAATCCCTGAGGAATACTGAGTAAATCTCTTCACCATCTCATATTGTATTTCCCCACTGGAAAGTCTGGGAAATGAGGGAGCTTTCCTCTCCCTCTCACCGGACTGGAGGAAAACCTGTTCTAAGTTACAGGTGGAGCTCTGCTGTGATGGCGAGATGTGCCACAGAAAATTCCTGTGACAGGAGCATGTCCCTTCCTTCCTGGAGGGAGGTAACTGAAAAATTGAAAGAGAAATTAAAACTGAATGGGAGAGTTTTGAAGATTTCTGGGTTCATAAGAAAGGGCAGATACCTGATCTCCCTGTCAGTTTTGTTCTTTGACCCAACCTAGAACATGCTCTTTTTAATGTAACTGATTTATTGTTATTGATTTTTTATAACTCACTTTAGTTAAGGCTTTCTATGATTATTCTAGCAAATTCAGTCTGCTGAGGGATAATAGGCAAATGTATTTTGTGCTTAAAATGACTTTTCATCACCTTCAGGCATAGTAAGATACACTGATTTTCTTTTTTTTTTCTTTTTCTCTATATTGCCCTTTAATCCATAACATTTATGACCATCAGCGGTGGTGGATGCACCACCCCTGGAGACATTCAAGGACAGGCTGGATGTGGTTCTGGACAACCTGATCTAGTTGAAGATGTCCCTGCTCATTGCAGAGGTGTTGGACTACATGAGCTTTGAAGCTCCCTTCCAACCCAAACTGTTCCATGATTCTATGATTTTACGATCACAATCTTAGTGTCAGGAGTACCAAAAAGTGAAACGGAAATGTAATATGTACATGTGCCAGTGAATGATTGCTGTCACCTCAGAGGTGCAATGAGTTCACCTGAAATAGTCACAGACTGTAAGACAGCATGCTAGAGAGCTGATCACAGGGATCCAGTAATGATGGTGATCACATGAAGTGATCATCTGAGATGATGTGGAAATATTTGCTGAACACAATGCCAGAAATCCTTACCACCTTCTGGCAAAGACTGGAGGGGCAATGAAATATTGCACTGTGGTGGAAAGCTGATCTACATCTATCATGTGTTCTTCCATGTTTGTGGTTGGACATCTTCAAAATACGTGGGGTAAGAGCCATGCCCCCAGTTTAACATCATCTCTTCTGTATTGCTGTATTTAGAACCCTGTGATCGCTCTGCTAAGGTCAGTCAGTGAGGAGGGGATTCTTCTCGCCTCACAACAGCTATCTAAAAATGCAGTGAACATCTAGTAGGTAGTTGTCTGCACTCCCTTTATAGACAAGGGAATGAGGTGAGCTTCTCCAGGAGCCTGAAGGTACTATTTTGTGATGGGATGTATCATGCCCCGGGCATGCCTTTGCTTTCCATTAGCTATCTCAGAGTAGCTATAATTGCCTTTCAGTAGGTGCCTGAGTTTGAGACCGCTAAGGTAAAGAGCAGGTGCACCCAGCCTGAGCCAGCAGAGAGGAGATGGGCCTCGCTGGCACTTTTTTCCCTAGACAATGATATTTTGTGATTCACTGGGAAAATTCTGTTTGTCCCTGATGTTTGCAGAGTGACTCAAATAAGAACACCTTCCTTAATGAAGGGTGCTAGTCTCATATGCTATCACTAAGCATCAAACTCTAATCCAGATATACCTGGCACCTGCCCTGTCTCTCACCCCCCTGGAGACAACCCAGGGTCTCTTCTGTTGAAACCTCCCTCAGGAGTGATGGCTGAGATTTCAGTCAGAAACCAGTGACGACTCTCGAGAAAGGACTTCCATGTTCCTAGGCAGTCAATTCTGTATTGAAATGCTAAGGGAAATACTTTGTGGGTTGAGTATCTCTGATAATTTATATTCCTCGTTATCAAGGCATCCAAATGTCTCACAGGCTTCCCTGCATTTAAATTGTTGCAAGCCCTATCACACATCGCTCAGGATCTATGGGCAAAGTGTGGTAATATGACCATGACAGATTAGAAACCAGCATGTGCGAGACACCGCAGACCCTGCTCAGAGTGAGGGGTCAGGAGAAAGGGGAGAAGAACCTGGCAGGTTGTACAGCTCCTGTGAAAACTGCAGGAGTTCTCCTAGCTCGCTCCTATGCTGTATTTGCTTTCCTCAGGTTTCTTCAAAGGACAAAACTGCCTGCCTAAAGGGACCTAAATCATATTGTAACTGATTAAAGACATAAAATAATCTGAGCCAGTTCTCACTGGCATCAATCTTTTGGAGAGATGCAGCTCTATGCCTTATTCAGATCTCACCCACAACACTAAAGAAAAATGTACTTGGATCAAAATGCTTCCTTCTTTATGTATATGATCACATTATTTTAAGAGGTTTCATGTCTTTAAAAGGTATATTAAACCTAAAAATGGAGACACTGTGATAAAACCTACCCCAGAGCATGTCTGAAGGGGTTGAGTTTAATAAGTACCTCTTACATTTTCCATCAACTGTTTGAACTTAGCTCCTGTTTCTTTGAACCTCTTGTTCTCACTGAAAGCCCTGCTGACATGCTTTAAAAGCATACAAATAGCTTCTGGTGCAACTACCTACACAATATATTCTGTTCTGTTTTCGTTGTAATACGCATTTCAGTCCATGAATGCCTGAGCTACTAGAGGTAATGCAGAGATAAATCTCTGGTATTACTACTTGTTTTACCATCTGGTTCTTTATCATGCACAAGATCTGATTCTTTGGCACTTCACCAACAGCATCCAAGGCTGGAGGTAGGTACAACAAAAATTAAAGTGTATAGCGTCCCTTAAGGAGATGCTCAGAATTGGATTGTGGCCAGCCTCATCTATTAAGTTGTTTGAACTTAATATATGTTATTTTATTAAGGAAATGGATTTGATATTCATCACCAATTTAGTGTCAATAGCATATGACCACTTTCTATGGTCTTTTGCATCTTCCCACTGTAATGGGAGACAAGCAAGTGCATGACCCCAAGCATTTACAGTTCATGCGGGATAAACCAGTTGGGTTTATGGTAAATTTTCGAATTTAAAGGGAACAACATGATTGATGTTGCAGCCGAGGCAGTGGAGAAGCAGGACTGAGATGCAGTGGGATGCAAAATATGGAAGAACACACATTACTCATTGAATGGGTGTTGGGTAGAAGTTATTTCTATAGGCAGCGCTACCTCCTGGAAAAGAAGATCAGTGGATACACAGCCCAGCTGGAGATACTGCTGGACTATGGTCTGGAGCCTGCAGACATAATGGAAATGGGAGAACACTTCCAAGGGAGCTGAACCTGAGATTAGGACCCCACGGAGGGTGGGGCCTTAGCTGAGGGGGACAAACGGGGAAACACACGGGTGTGGGGTTGAAAAGGTGAGGAAGAGCAGCTCGTGGAGCCGAGGAGGGGGGAAAAAGAGCAGCTGCTGCCTCCATGCAAGAAGTGGGAATGAAATGGAGAGAAGCAAGGGCCAGAGAGAGGGAGCGGGAGCTGGCGACGGAGGCAGGGCCGGGAGGAGCAGGCGGCGGTGTCGGAGGTGGCAAGGGAGGAGGAGCGGGCGGAGCGCTGCTCGGGCTGCAGTCCCTGCCCCGGCAGGTGCTCCCGGGGCGACCCCCTCTGCCCTCCCTGCCGTCCCCAGCGGCGTCCCACCCCCGTCCCGCTGGCGGGGCCCCGGGCAGACCCCTGCGGCGTGGCGGTGCCTGCCGTGCGGAGACTCCTTCCCAGCACCGGCACCAGCGCCGGCACCTGCGCTGCCCGCGGGGCTCGGCCGCGCTCCTGCCCGCTCTGCCGGGGAAGCGCTGCCCAAACCGGGGAGCGGAGCAGAGACGGGATCCACGCAAACCCCGAGTCACGCGGAGCTTCCCTCGCCGGCCGGCGCAGCTGGGGAGGACCGCGGATGGGGGAAACAGACGGTCCGGGCAGCAGCCCTGGTCCTGGGCGGGTCGGGTCCCCCTCCGCGGGCCGGCCGCTAGTGGAAAGTTTCCCCGGAGTGACCTCTCATAGTACGCGCCCGCTAGGCAATCTCATTCAAGTATTTTTGTCAATGGGGTGGTGGTGGGGGGGGCACCCTTCTCCCCGGCCCCCGGCCCGGCTGACGTCACTGCAGAGGCGATAAATATCTGTTGATATAATTGGACGTGAGATTTGGGGTTGCGATAGCGAAACTCGGCCCATCGCCGCTCCGACGGGCCCCCATGATTTATTCAGCAGTGGATCGGGGCACGCAATCGGGCTGTCAGGAGAGCGTCAGCTTATTAGGCAAGTTCTGCGTGATTCCAGGAGAGGGTCTAAGCTATAAAAATCCCGCGCCCCGGCTCTGATTAAGACCAAATCTGATCCCAAGTTCGCCAGGAGCCGGCTCCGAGGAAGAGTGAGAGGAAGGGACACCGGGCACCTCCGAGTCCCGCCACCTGCCCTGCCGCCGTCGCAGCCCCAGGTAGGTGCGGGGCTGCGCCTGGGCGCGGAGCGGGATGCACTGCGCTGCGTAGGGCTGAGCGCGGCGTCCCGAGGGAGGAGGGAGCTCCCCCGGCCGGGCGGGGAGCTGGGAGGCGAGGGGGAGCCGGGCGCTCGCACCCCGCTGCTGCTGGGGAGAGCTGCCCCGCCGCAGGCACCCTGCCCCGGGCGGGTGAAGAGGCGCTTGTCCGGCTCTCCTCTCAGGGGCTCAGCACAGCCTGGTCAGCGGGAGCCGCCGCCGGAGCAGCCCGGAGCTGTTCGGCTGTAAGGGAGGGAAGGGGCGGCCGCATCGACGGCGGGGGCTGAGAGCCCCCGGGCAGCGGTGTGCGGCGCTCGGAGGGGAGCGGAGGGGCGCGGAGGGGCGCCGAGGGATGAGTTTCAGCACCGGGACAGCGGCCGGCCCCGCGCTGCCCTCCCCGCCGCCGCTGCTCGGCTGTGTAACGTCCCCGGTCCCCCGTGTGTCCCGCAGGTTTGGGCCCCGACCATGAAGATCCCGCTGCTGGTGTCCACGGGAATCCTGCTGGTAGCCCTCCTGCCCTGCCAGGAGTGCAGAGCCCTCAGCAAGAACCCGGTAGCCGCCCACGGGGCTCTGCACCAGCCAGATTTCTTCCAGCAGCAGCAGCAACAGCAGCAGCAGCAGCAGCAAACTCTGCCCGTCCTGCTCCGCATGGGAGAAGAGTATTTCCTGCGGCTGGGCAACCTCAACAAGAGACCCGTTGGCTCTTTCTCCGCCTCCTCCAGCAGCCCCAGCCACCTACAGCCCGAAGCCGCCGCCAGCAACTTTTTCCGGGCAGCGGTGCAACAGCTGCAGCAGCTGCCCGAGCGCTCGCTGGGGAGCCCCGAGGAGGGCGAAGCAGAGGGCGAGGCCGTGGAGAGGGAGAAGCGATCCGAGGAGCCCCCTATTTCTCTGGATCTGACTTTCCACCTCCTGCGAGAAGTCTTGGAGATGGCCCGAGCCGAGCAGCTAGCGCAGCAGGCTCACAGCAACAGGAAACTGATGGAGATAATCGGGAAATGAAGCGGCTCCTCCCCACCTTGCCAAAGAGATTCCGCAGTTAGCACAAGAATAATTACACCGTCCGATGTACCATAGTGCTGCTCTGATGTCATCTCTTTATTTTTATATAGCTTTAAACCTAGAAGGGTGTACTCCGAACAGCCTCTGTCCCTTGACTAGCATGCACAACCGTGTACCAAGTGCAGAAACACGAGTGTCGTTTGTAACCTCCCCTACCTTTATTTATTTCTCCATTTCCCAGTTATTCTAGTGCCATCGCTAAGTAGGGATGTGTGAGCATTGGAAGAAGTGGTGCCAAGAAGACAGATAACTTTTCTGCTGGGGGCAGGGAGGTGGGAGGGGGAATCTCTGTAAGCTACTTTAAATCCACTTTTTTTTCCTGTAAACATTTTCACAATAAAACATCTTTTCAGCGCTCGGTCGATTTGGTTGTGTAAGAGAATGTTTAATATTTATATTTTTAATAAAAGCTGCAAAGTAAAGATGGCTTGATAGACTTTTCTTGCCTGGACGCCCGAGGGCTGCTCCGCCTCCCTCAGCGCTTACCGGGGCGGGGAGAACTGGGGAAGGGGGGCACCCACGGCCGCTGTCACCCGGAGCCGCTGGGAGCCCTAAATCCCCCCCGGGGACGCGTTTCCTCTCTCCGCCCCGGGAGCCCCCGTCCCCGCGGGCTGTCCAGAGGCGCGCCCCGACCTGCCGCGGGCCCCGCAGTCCTCAGCACACGCTGCTCCCGGGGACAGGGTGGAAATGGGGGGCTCGGGGCCGGTGGGTGCCCTCAGCCCTGCCGATTCACCCCGTGGGGCTCCCCGGCTCCTGCCGCTGCGGCCGGGGTTGGGCAGTCTCCTCCAGCCAGAGTGCAGCGGTGAGAAAACGTGAGCTCCGGCCTCTCTGTTGCGTTCCCGGTCTGGCTCTGCTCGTCCTCCCCGTATCCCAGAAAGGCAGGCTCTTCCCCACTTCAACTCCTCCCGTCCTGGCGGCGGCACCCAAGTTGGGTCCCTCCCAGGGTCTGCTGGGGAGGTGGCAGTGCTTATGAAGACACTTCCCGGGAGGAACTGGGGAAAGCCCTCCAGATTTTCCAGAAAATCCCTCACGCCAAACTAAGTCCCAGCAAAAGCTGCTCCAGCAGCCAGAGCAATGAGGTGGTGGTGGCTGTGCAAGTCCCAAAGCTTTGCAGGGAGCTCACCTGTGCAGCTCTCCAAAACCCACACAAGAGCATTTTCCAGGCAACACGGATATCAGTGAAGGCTGAGGTGGCTCAGCCTGGCAGCAAGGAGTGGCCAGGCCTGGGGCTGACCTCTCACAGCCTGCTAACCTGCCTGGGGTCTGCACCACCAGCTCAGCAGTCCTGCTGGAGCTCAGCAAGGGCCTATGGCCCCACACAGTCCCCTGCCCAAATGCTGTGTTGAAGGCCAGGCTGTGGACTCCCAGAAAGATCTATGCCTAACCCTAGTGCAGA
>JAVHNF010068929.1:0-15937 GCA_034783455.1 Micropsitta finschii | reverse complement strand
AGACTGCTAGGAGCAGCTTCTGCCCCTGTGAGCTGGTTAGGCAGGGTCTTAAGTGCAGATAAGCTCTTTCAGATAAGACTCTTCTTTCTGCCTGGGGGGGGTCTCAAAGCTGATAGCCACAGCTGAGACTCCAAGTGGCTCTGTGGAATAGGAGGTTGTTATTTCTACTTACAGCTGGGGGGTCAGCAAGGCACTGAGAAGCTAACCGTGATGTGGCAAGTGTCCTGCCGCAAGCCTGAGAAGCTGGCAGAAGATGGGTCTCTTCCTCCCTTGTGCATTCATCACATCACTCTCGCTCACAGGTTGAAGCAGATGCTGTAAAGCAGCTGAGAGGGTTTTTTATCTGGAGGGCATACCAGCTGATGGCTGGGAATTAAAGTCTGATGCGACATACATTACCAGGTTTTGCAGGTTGTCCTACAGCAGTGGGATTATGTCTAGCAGCTGCAGGGAAGTCCATATGCCTTCTCTGCTGGTGTCAATGGCCTGTCCTACCAGGAAGTCACAAGCAGCCACCATAGTGGCCTTAAATACCAAATCTGTGAGAGAATCCTCTTCTGCCTCTCCTTTTCCAGACAAAAGGAGAGGAAAATGCAGACTGGGAGGAGGGAACACCACAGCTGAAAACACCCACAGCAAACGGTGGCACCTTGGAGAGCTGAGCAGGTTCATGTGCATTGGGTGAACTGGACGTGCAGCACAGGCTGATGCCACAGGGCTGTCCACTCATTGGCCCCTGCTGGCTTGCCCTGGGCTCTGAGCTCCGAGGAAGCCTCCTCAGGAGTCCTTGCTTTCAGTGACATATCTGGTCTTGTGCCCAGCCAGCAGAGAAAGCCTCTCCAACGTGAACTGGATTCAGCTGGTGTCCTTCAGCCCAGCACCACTGAGCATGGACAGCCCGGACAGCCCCATCTCCATGCAAGACCATACAAGACCCAGATTGAGAGCAAACCCAGCAATGGGCATGTTCCTAGTTGCACTACATGACAAGTTTAGTAGCTAATCCGACTAGCTAGAGGAGCTGGAGATGTAGACTTTTTCCTTAAACATGTGCAGTAAGATATGTACAGCTCAAGTCAAGGATCCTAAGATTAGACAAAAGGAATCACTCTTCCCCAAACCAGGACTGAAAGGCCTTGACAGACGCAGCAGTATCACAAAATCAGGCCATACAACATAGCCTAGATTTTCCTGTTGCTCCTCTGTGATTATACGTCTGTGTCCCAGGTTCAGAAAGGGTCTCCAAGGTTGGGAGCAGCCACTGAGTCCCAGCCTCCAAGCCCTTCCCAAGCCCAGCAACTGTCCTCTTGTCCTCAGGGAGCAGCAGCAGCACCTTGTCAGCACTGCATTCAGCTGCCAGCCCGTTTCGGCTGCCCTCTGCTTGTAATCGTTAACTTTCCGGGAATAGGAAGGCTCCGGTTAGTGCAGGTAGAGCTTTAACTCTGAGGCACTCCCGAGAAGCCAAGAGGCAGGAGCAGAGCGTCTACCTGCAAGGTAAAACGTCGCAGATTGCCTTGGTCATTTCTTTTCCCTGTCTTTGTGTTCAGGCTCCCTTTGCGTTATTTTATCATGCGGTTTCAGGTCTTTTTGTTGCCATTTTGAAGTTTTAGCTGTGATTTGGATGACTGCTCTCTTATGACAAAGATTTATTTGGAAATTTATGTGCTCCCATAAATTAAGCATTCCCTCTCAGCTTTCAGCCAGGCACGCCTTGGCTTGTATGCAGCCTTAGAACAATACAGAGAAAGGTTATCATGACTTGCCTGCCACAAATTATCTATTAATAGCACATTTATGTACCTTTTTTCCCCCTTTGTTACACACTTTCCCTATGTTCCCCTCTTCGCAGGTTTCCCTTTTGTATGTGCCTTGTTTTCCCTGCGGAGGACAGGGTGGGTAGAAGAGGGGAAACCTTTTTGGCACTGGCTCTGCCGCCGTGGCCCAGGCTCTGCCTTCCGCCACGGGGTGTTTGCAGGGAGGGTGGGACAGTAGGTGAAACAGCCTGGTGAAACATTGACCCTCACGGGCAGCACAGGCCACAGAGCTGCTGAGCTGTCCAGAGAGGCAGGCAGCGGGACCCAGCACCCACCGGAGCACCCGGCTTCTACCCAGGTACCGATTTCCACTTCAATCTTCCCAGCTGTGAGAGGCAGGAGGGCGATGGTGCTTGTTTCTAAGGTTTGCTTCCTAGAAGTCGGATGAAGGGTTAGCATTGCTATTTTGCAGTTTTCTTGCATCAGCTGTAGTTGACTGGATGGTTCGTCTAAAGCAGGGGTTGATTAGCCCACGCTTGATTGGCTGGTTGTTTTGGTTCTGTTGTATCTTCAAGCAAACAAACAGAATCAATGCACAGTTGCATTTGAACACTTCATGGTTTCCTAATAAATCTCAAACCAGCTGGCTTCTGCCCATCTTCTAACTGAACAGAAGGAACAGGAGTCAGAGTTTCTAATGGGAATGCATAACCCAATTATTGCAACAGGGATGTGGGTAGTGACTCATACTGAAAGATACTTGCTGATTTTTGAACGAGCTTTGCAAAAATAGGCAAAATGACTAGTTTTTTCAAGACTTTTTCCATGTTCCAGGACAATAGACACAGAAAAAATACCAGGATTGAAGTTCCTGGTATGCATATGCCACTAAGAGATGGGAAGCTGAATAGATTCAAATAATTATTGGAATTTTAAGTTTGCTCAGTGGCTGAACCTTTCTAGCAGATGGTGAAAGCTCACTCGTTCATGCAGGAGCCATCCTCTGTGTGTGCTTTGCTGGTACGGATGTGTCTTTATATAAGTACATATGGTGACTCCCCAGAAATGACCTTTTACATCCCAAATAACTGCCAAGTAATATTGAAGAGGGCTCAGTGTGAAGTGACTGATGTGTAGTCAGTATTCGCAATCTACTTACAGTATGTTTTGTGTGCAAAATACAAGTAAGAAGGAGATTTTTTCTTAATCTGTGGCTTCCATTTTGTCATTGTTGGGTCCTAGCTGTGCTTCCTGCTCGCTTCAATCCTCTCTGATGTGGCAGGGTTGGTTTTTTTTGATGTGTTTGCTAACTGGGCTTGTACACGACTGCTGTTTATGCTTAATGAATGCTCAGTGGTGTTAGGCGTTACTGAAGTGTGGCAACACTTTTACTTTATTAAAAGTACTGTGAGTGCAGTTTCAGTTCTTAGCAGTACTAGAACTCTTAGAACAAAGTGCAGGGAAAAAAATATGGGAGAACAAAGCAACTAGATTCCCACAAGTGTCTGCTTTAAAGGACTGAAATATGATTCAAGAGACATTTTGGTAAAGGCTGCACCATAGTTTCAGTATTCATAGATGTAGAGCATGACCATGATTAAAACCTGTGATTTTCATATGTGTCATGTCTGATGTGCGATTCTTATCATCTACTCCCAGGAATGGTGGTTCCAGTATTCGGCAGTATGTTAGACTGATGTAGGAGTTTCTTTTGCAGTAACTAAAGAGGTCAAATCTTATCTCAGAGCTCATAGGCCTGAATTTTAAAAAATAAATATCTAAACTGAAAGACGGTGGTGACAATGTTATCTTGTCTGCTTTCATACAAAGACAAGGCTCTAGCCGGTGACTATGAGGGAGATTATGTAGCTTAAATTGAAGGAATGGGACTGTTGACAAAATCCAGTTCAGTCTTTTGAATCCTGTTTGCACTACAGAGGACTTCTTTCAATGCCAGCCCCTTTCTGTCTCTGAATCAACGAGTCATTAACACTGTCAGATAGAGAGATTTCAGGGCAAGGGGGTTGTAAATATCTGTAAATTGTGGGCCAGTTAAATTGTTTCAGTAAATAATAACATATGATTACGTGCTAAAAAAATCTAACAGGTTTCATTCCATGCTCTTGATTTCCAGCACAGCTGTTTACCAAGTTTCAGTTGGTTAAACCTATGTACATATGCTGAAAGGAACAGAGCTGCACAGGGATCACGAGGACAGCCTGCTCTGCAAAATCTTTTTCTGTATATACAAGGTGGAAAAGACCGAGAATAATGCCTAGCCAGGGCTGGTTAGAGAGTCACTAGTTAAAGAGAAGTCTTCCTTCACCTTGAAAGGCAGTCCCTGTAAAATAGGCATTGCTTCTAGACCTATGCAAAATATAATATCATGGATCCCACAAATCTTCCAAATTTCCAATTTATATTTGAACCAGAAATGACCATACTAAAGGGATATATTAAAATGGGAATAATCTCTTCAAGTACTTTGGAAGGGAGTGATTCTCTTAATAAAGATATTTGAATGGCCAAATATTTGAATGGCAAGAAAAGAGAAACCCTGACAAAAAAAAACCCCATCACAACCAACTCACGCAGCCAGGATTGCAGAAGAGTAACAGGGGCATGGTAAAACTCTGCTGTCTTCTCCCCAGAAAGTGCCAGAGGAGTTCCCAGCTTGGTCACATGCACCGGGCCCTGCATGCTGAGCAGTGCCCTTGCAGAGGCAGGAGTAGCCTGGGTCCCCTCTCTCCGCAGGAGGGGACAGGGCTGTCACTGAGAAGGTTCCAAGAGGAGCATCCAGGCTGTGAGCTCAGTGACCTCATGCACTCAAACACTTGTTCCGGCAGCTTTCATTTGTTTATTGTACTTGTTTGTGTAGCAGCCTTACACCACTGGTGAGATGTTGCAATCACTTTCCTTGACTCCCCCATTGCAATCACCTGGATCACATTGGTTGCTTGGGGTCTGCTGCTCTGGACCTCTTTGTTTAAGACCATACCCTGAGTAGAGACTTTCATAGATACTATTTTTTATCCCTGACACAGCACCTGAATAAGGCCACTGCAGATGCTTTGAGATTGAGACAGAAGAGCAAACAGCCCTGTGGTCTCTGGCAGTCTCATTCCTTCTATGAAGATGAAGCTCCATGAAGATGATGCTTTTCCTTCTGAATACTATAAAATATTTTCTATAGCTGTCCATTTGTAAAGCACCCATACGACCTTTGTGTTACTTTGGAAGCAATTTAAAATATTTAAATGTGAAACATTAGCAGTTAAGTAGTTTATTTCCTTAAGGTAGAAGTATGAATTTCACTGGGTCTATTATAGGAGTAAGAAGTAATATAGTTTCTGAGGGAAATTATTTACCTTTTCAGAGCCAGCTGCAGAAGCATATTTATGTGACAATAAGCTGGTTTTCCTTTTTCTGTTGCAGTGAATGAAATGATCAGGTAAAATGCAAGTTTTAAAGTTCAGTGATTAGAGACAAACAAACTTACCCTTGCTCATTTCCAGCTCAGCGTAAGTTGTAGTGATGCACTGAAACCCCAGCTTTTCAATTTTGCTAAAATAACACAAAGCATTAACCTATGAATTTCAGCTGAACATGAAATATAATTTGTGCAAAATGAAGTAACTTTAATTATTTTAATTACCAAAATTATTTTCTGCTGGATGCATGTATATGCAGTTCCCAGTGATGTCAATGAGAAACGAATGCTTAGATCTTGATTTAGTTTTCAGTTCTTTGCAAGGTGTACTTTCAATTAGAATATTTCTTTATGCAACTTGTTGCTTTCAGTAATAACTTTCAGAACTTTCATCTCATCAGAAGTCAGATGTGGCACAGATCAGAGTGCAGTATATAGCTGATGATTAAACATATCTATCCAAATGAATGGCAGCCTGCCCTCCCCTCCCCGGTGCTGGGTCCCTTTACTTTCAATGTTTAACAACAGCTGTCAGTATCAAACAGTATTTGCTTACACACTGGAAGGCAAAACCAGAAATAATAACCCACAATTTTAGCAGCTCACTTTTCTTTAATGCTGACTATATGAAGGCAGACTTCCCATTCTACGGTATCCTGAGTCATGTGGTCTTCTTTCCTGTGTCTCCCTGGCCATGAGAATGAGAAACAAAAGAGAGTGAGCAAACGTTGCAGTGCCATTTAACGTTCATATTTGGAAGGAATCAAGCTTGAGAGGTCACCAGATTGCCTTTCTTGTATTAAGAGTATTTGACTAAAACCAAAACCACATTGTTCAAACAAACCCCTTTTGAGTATTGGGTGAAGGAAGTCACATTTTGCACTACTACATTTTTTCCTTTCTGAAGAGCTGCAGACAAGTCATTATTTCTGTCCTTCCTACCTCCTGCAAATATATTAGCAGACAAACACTGTGGCACTATAGCACTGATGTAACTTCTCAGTGGTCTGCAAGAAAAAATGTACATCTTGCTTGGATCTTTCCTCTGGGCAGTTTCTTAGGCTGACATCTGGGATTATGCTAAGCTTTACTGAACTGAACATTTGCACCTGAAAAATCAGGGATGCTTTAAAGGGAAAATTACTGTGTAAACATTCTGTAATGCATAGAAACAGCTTTTTCTAACCTGGCTTATGGTACTTTCATTAATGTTTCCCCCAAGTAATACTCAGGGCAGTCACTCTATCATGGAGATCTTCCACTTGAATGGCTCCCAGAGATGCTCATGTCACAGCTCTGTGTGGGCAGACAACTTTAAAAATAAAGCTGAAAGTAAGGATCTGACTATAGAAAATTCATGGGTAGGCAGCTTCAGGTTGAATTTAATAGGAATACTCAGTCCACTGGTGTTAATCAGTGGAATTGATAGCTAAAATGTTGCTTCTGGAAACCCTTCTCTAGCTGGTATTGTATTTATTCCTCCTAATGTTATCCTTGGGATCTACATTGCCATTATGTACTGCATATTGAAGGGACTTCATCAGGTAATGCTTATGAGTAAATGCTTTATCTGACAGGGATATGACTGCCCAGGCCATTTAATAGACATAATAGCAAGGAGAGCTCTGAATGGAGTTCCAGGTGAAAACAGTTGTGCCTATGGACGTCTACAAGTCTCTTCAGGCACCATATCTGCTTAAAAATGTAGAAAGAGTGCCTAGGATTACTTCATGGATAGATTGTTAGGCTTGGTGTTGGGTACCATCGGTACCATTGGCAGGGAGTGGGTACAGCAGAGGTTACTTGAGGTACTACAACAACCTCATTTTTACTTGAAATGCCTTGTAAATCAGTATTGAAGCACAAAGCTTAGCTTGGCATCAACAGTCAGGTGAGAATCTCTCAGCAAGGGGGACGTTGTTTGAAACTGTAATGCTGTAAGTACAGGCATAAACACAGTGGCAGCAAAACCGGTAGCATAGGTAGTAACGTGGGACATCAAACATCTCACAGATGAGCACCGTCGATTCCAGAGCTCTCTGTGGAAAGTGCATGAAATGGAGGTGGGCACTGGGGAGCCCTGCTGCCCTCTGCCATGAAAAGGAGCAATATCACAGAAACAGAGTGGTGGGAGAAGGGAGTGGGTGAGCAGTCTGGACATTGAAGGAGCTGCCTGTCTCAGAGACTTATTACAGCCCAAAGCAGAGAGAGGTCAGTCAGGTAGAAATGCAAGACAGCAGTGCTGAGGAGCAATAAAAAGGGCCTAAGCAAGCCTGTCTTCTTGATTTCTCCCATTACTTCGTCTTCCGACTTCTGAAAGACCTTATGCTTCAGTGTCCTCTGATATCCTCTGTGCACCAAAATACCAGAGGGGGTAGGATTTGCAGAGGCTTACAGGCAACATGCTTTTCACAACCTGGAGATCAGGGGAGTGGTCAGTAAATCCAACAGAAACATATCTGACAGGCTCAACAGGCTACCGTCCTCTTTCACAAAGTCCCAGCGGGGTTTCACCCAGGACTAAAGTCATCAAAGACCCTCACAGTCCACCTTGTGCTGTGCAGTTCTCCAATGAGGCTGAAAAGAAGAATTTCTTTGAGATCAGCCAGGGTGAAAACCATCACTGTGATTCTGTACTAGCACTATAATTACAAAGAGCCCACATTAAAACTAGAGCCATGCACAGCAGGTTAGTATGGTGCTGTTCTATATGCTAAGATTTTCACTCTAGGCAGTAACTCATTTTCTGCTACAGAATATTTTGATATAAATGGTTGGTGAGTTAATGCTGATGCTGGATACAAATACTATGGCTCTCACTAATTGGAGTTATGTACATGTCTGCAGCTAAGCATTTTTCAATGAAGAATCTGTTTCTTTCTGGTTAGTTTTTAAAATGGCAAATAGAAAGATAAGCAACCTTTTATAAACAGAAGCAAGATATATAGAGAGCTTCCTTTTAAACTTCATGATGACACATCTCTTCTTTGGAAGAAAAGAGGAAAGACTTGGAAATGAAATCCTGTGAAGGCATTTCAGTTCGTGTTCATCCAACACTGTAGGCTCAGCTCTGCTCTCCGTTTGCATTTACACAAGGAAGTTTCAATAGAGAAATTATTGAATTGCTTTGGGAGTGTCTTCAAGGCAAAGTGAAAGCACAGTGAAAGCTCTTCTGTGCATCGACTGTAGTGGCAGAGAGGCTATTGAAACCTTTGGCTACACTTTGGGAGAGGCAGGTGGGGTCCACCCCAGCCAGCACATGTATCATTTTAAACACGTTGGAATTGTGTTAATGTATATGAGATTTAAACTGTTTTCACTTGCTTACGTACTTTGCTGCATTGGGAGTCTAATTAAAGATTTGTTTTATGGAAAACTGAAGAATAAGATTAAAAAGTCAAGAAGGAATTATCTCAAACCCATGCATAATAATCATTCTTAGTCAACTCTTATAATTGCTGATGGACACTAACAAAACTGACAGCTCTCAAAACTCTTCCTTTTCTTTCTTTATGGAGACAAACAGCCTTCTTAAACTCCAGCCTGATGAAGGGCAGGGTCTCTGTGTTACCATCCCCTAACAGCAGTTCATGGTGCAGGTCTGCAGTAGTCCTGGGTAGCTCTCCAGCAACCTCACCAGACTTTGTCCAGAGTCCATGATTGCTCTGCTTTGGCAAGTTATTAACTGACACTTAAGTTTATCATGGTGCTGCACTTTGAGTCCTGATGGGTTTATTCTTGAATATACTGGAGATGCATGTGGGAAAAAAAAAGACTGTTTTGAAGAAATCCAATTTTGACAGTGTTTTAGGAAGTCAGATTTTGTCAGTGTTTTGGGAATAGAGGTGTGCTAACATGCCAGGCTATGGCCTGATATGATCTTTGTCTTCTTGTTTGTTTTCCTTCTTGTCCAATCCAGTCCTAGGGACTTTGCTCTTTTGTTTAAACTTAGGTTTTCCAGAGTTGTAATTATGTAAATTACTTAATGTTATGTTTTTGTGAGTGAAGTCCAAGTCATTTTAAAAAGGGTTATTCTAGCTTATAGCCTAGTTTCTGCATTAAGACAGCAGTCACATCTGTCTTAAGGTAAGCAAAAACCTGAAGATAACTATGGTTTGTGTCCTTCAGACTGGTAGCATGCAAGATCTGTGAGTTTGTGTAAAGGAGGGCATCTGCAAGGATCTGACAAGCAGATCTGCAAACAAGTCAATGAGTGCAACCTGCCTCTGCTTCACCTCTTTAACCTGGCTGACCACCTTGACTCTGGAATACAGTTAGTGCTCAGTACTCAACATTGCAGGTGGAGTTTTGATACTAGAGATGCTGGCAGTTCCTGAGAAACGAGCCATTGTACATAGCTCAGCAACTGGCATTTGGCCATTCCAGATCTAACTTTCACCTGACTACCCCTCCCCCTTCCAGCGCCATCCCTTCCCCCAAAGAACTTCATAAAGATTTTATTGTAGCACAACCGAGGTGCACTCTCATTTCACGTTCTCATGAACTTCTGTAGTTACTTGGCTGACACTTGCTATGCATTCTCAAAATACTATATAAACAGGAAATCTGTTTCAGTTTAGTAATAATCTTTTTGTATTTCCTAAACACAGGTATGGTGCAAAACATGAGTTGATTGTGTAAAATATGGAAGGGCATTTAGAAAGATGGCAAGGTTTGGTGACTTTTAATTCACAACCAACTGGATTTTTAGGGGTCCCTAGTGGTTTGGGTAGTTAATTTAGTCTGCAGTATACTTTTGCAAGAGAGGCAGAAAAAGCTAATCATTTCTGAAAGATTGTTCCAAAGACCAAGTTCCTTATTTTTGTCTTCACACTTCAGTGTGTTTTTAAAAACAAGCATTATATCACATAAGCAGTTACACAGCACATCATCTCAACAGTATGGAGAGTAGACACAGTCACATATAGAAGTGGGTCCAGTTTTGCCAACTGATATGTGGAATATCTAGGCCAAAAAAGGGAAAGATTTTTAACCAAGTGTTGCAAGGTATCCTTATCCTTTCCATTGCAGTTACATTTGTTTGGACATGAAGCGTCTTAGATTTCAACCCGTTCCCACTCTACATGTCCAGCAACTGCTCATAAATCTCTGCCCGAATTTGAATCTAAAAATAAATTTAGCTTTAAAAAGCACTTAGGTAGGTATAGGCAGAAAATTAATTTATCCAATATTCAGTCTTCCATTCTAAAGACAGGCTGAAGGGCCCGAGTCAGAATTCACCCACTAACGAAAAATGTATCAGATGTTACCTTCTGTAAATAGAAAAAAAATGCTGTCAGTAAGGATAAAAATAAGACAGAAAGAAATTAACTAGTAATGAGAAGGAAAAACGGTCTTAAAGTTTTTTATAGCAGTATCTCTCTGCTGGTTTTAGTACAGTGTTAAGCTTAGGTATTAGGTGGCTAGAAGGCACATGCTGTCATTCAGTCATCCAAAACAAATACAGGAAATGAGGCATTCACATTTTTCTTTATTGTTTTATATATATATATAAAAAAATACTTTAAAGGGTGGAACAATAAAAACCAGAACAAAACAAAAAAGTGAATGCATAGTGCCCAAAGCAGAAAACATTTGGTTTTGTTTCCCAGTTTAGACAAGTACTACCATTTACAGTCCCCAACTATGTAATTGCTTTTGTGGCTGCAGGACAAGGCCAGCTTCGGAAGGCTCCACCACAATGTCTTCAACAAGCCAGAGCTAAGTGGAGGAAAAAGAAAGATAGCAGAGCCATGCTGTAAGGTGCATCTTGCCTTTTGCTTTTCTTACTCAACTGCAACAGAACAGTCTGGAAGCAATCTTCCCAGCAGCTGCTCTCATCAACAAACTGTTTATTGTAAGAAAGTGGCTGGGTCAAAGGCTAAACGTCATCCAGAACTGAAAGCTTATCTTTAAAAAAACCTGAAGCCATCCATGCATATGAAAAAAGTATATTGCATATGAAAGAGAACCATATTCCATTCTGAAAGGCCAAAAGTCTTCTTAAACAAAAACTCCTTAATTCGATGAAGCAGTACTTTATAGTGCTACACTAATTTACTGTGGCTTGTGCTGATTTTGAGACCTTTGCAAGGTTTCTAACAAAAACATAAGTTATTTAAAATTCAATCTGTGTTTTATGGAAAAAAGATAGAGTTGTATTAAAAAAAAATTCTAAAATATTTCATTAACATTTCTTAACACTGAATAAGTTAGCTGCATATTAACATACAACAACAGCAAAATAATTACTTTTTTAATACATTACAAATGCACCATTAACATGTTATACAAGTTGAAAAAAGTTTTAGGCTCAATATCAGTTTTACAACAACAACAAACAAATTGCAGGTTTTATGATGATGGTAGCAGAGCGAGATGATGTACTAAACGTGTATTAAATTCTTTGCAAGCACGTGCCAACTCAATTTCAAAACTTTATTTGAAAACTTTCAAATGCATCAATCCATATTCAAATGTCAAAACCTCTCCCAGCATTCCCAGCTCTGTCAAGAACCACTGGAGGACTGAATTTAACCAAGTTTTAAGTCAAGCATAATTTAAAAAATTGTAATTGCATGTAACCATGCAACTACATTTTAAGCACATGAACACACACAAAAAAAAGGGACAAAGAATGTATGTATGGGAGGGACTTGATACTTGCCAGAATTTAGTAACATCCATAATAATGTTTAAGTTTAAACTCAAAATTACAGGATGAAATCCCATTTAGGACGTGCAGCTCTTAATCTAAGAAATTAAACAGTACATGACTGCCTATGCAAGGCAAACTGGTATCATAACACAGCACAATAATTGGGGTCCATTTGCTGCACCAGACTATAAAGCTGACTTTGAGGGTAAAGGATCAGTAAGAACAAAGTCTGCCTTTGACATAACATCACTATGTAACACTTCACAAAAATGAGCATTGCAATGAAAGGGCTGATAAATCAGAGGACCAGAAAGTGTTGATTTATCCTACCAGAAAAAGCCGTGATAAATTACGGTTTGAGCATTTAATTCTTTGTGACACCTACTTTGTAACAAAACTGTTATTTTTTTGAAGAAAAGGGTACAGTAAATTGAGCATATGTGCAACTGTGGTAAAAGCAATTCCAGAGAAATCAGGCAGAAGGGAAAAGACATTCCACTTTTGCACGAAAATTTGAACATTATGCATATTAAAGTGGTTTAAAAAAAAAATAAGAAAATCAAAGTCATGTTTAGAAGAATTAACCAAGATACAAATTTCCTAAACGCTGTACACATTTATTTTAAATTACTCTCAAAAGTATTCTGTATTGACTAGAAAAAAACAACCACAGAAGAATTTTGTTCTCAGCTAATAGGGCAATAAATTAGATGCAATATATTCAGCTGGTAAAACCGGCTCTGTTAAACGGCTATCACATAGTAGTATTTTTATTTGGTACCATAACTTTTTTTTTTTTTTTAACAGAGAATAAAATTGTTTGTTGAAAATCTTGGAATCAGTAGGAGAATAAGTTAAGTAAATAAAACTTAAGAAAATATTTTTTCTTACTACCAATAATACACAATTCTTAGCTTAAGGTTTTCCATCAAGTTTCTTTTACCTTTCAACAGGTTTCTGTACATAAAATGTCAGTGAATTTGGTGTTCATGAATATGAAATAGCAGAACAGGAGCCAAAGATTCTCTTCTTAGCACTGCAAACACGCTCCAAAATCAAATGACAAGTTTTCAGCCTCTTCTGAGCAAGAACTCCCAATTCTGTCACACTGTGGGGGTTTTTGAGCTAAAGAAATGTCTGGGAAATATTAGGGCGAAACCACAACACATTTTCACATGCACCACAACTCAGAGACTACAATACTGTTATGTCCCTAAAGTTGCCCAGCTAATGTTCAACATGTATCATATATTTTGTAATCCTTTCTAAAGCATATCCAGGTTGACATAACACTTTATAAATAAAATAATAATAATAATAATAATAATAATAATAATAATAATAATAATAATAAATAGAGATACTAAAAGAAATATCTTAGAAAGGAAGAATTCCTTGGAAATCGTATGCTATATTGTCAAGAACACGCATGTTATATTACTTACAGTATACTTACTCTGAAGATAAAAAACACTATTAAGATAACAACTGCTTTTACTGTAGCTAAGATCTCCTTGCTAATCAAGTATCCTAAAAAAATATTAGCATGACAGTTTGAAAGTATTTTGAAAAAAAGTAAATCAATGCTTTTTATTTAGCAGAATCTATCAAAAAAGTTAATCTTTATGCTCTGTAATACGTCACACAAAACAATGTAAAATTTAGATAGCAAATCAAGAACTCTAAAGGAAGTATCACTAATATTCAATTTATCACAAATTAATGATTTTTTCTCATAAAACATGGGGTAAAATACAGCATTCATGGCCATGTACTATAATGCCAGGTTGTAAGAGTGAATGATACAAACTAGATTTACAGTTATCCTAGCTGCATGTTTTCTATTGCACTGTAATTTTTCTCTCCCTCTTTCAGCCCTTTCAGATTCAACATTTCCTTCCACTTAAATTGAAACCTTTTCCAGAACAAGAGATGCAAAGATTTCTCCTCGAAGGAAAAGCAAGGAGACAGTAAGCCAATCACACACCTTCCATAACTGTAAGGGTCCTGATATGCGTGCAGCTTTGAGGATTAACCTCCTTAGACAGCAACTATCTGAAAGCATTTCTGCAGTTGTTAAAGACAAATGGGGGGCGGGGGGAAGGAAAAAAAAAACCAAAAACCCACACCCCAAAAAATTTTAGTTTGTCCTTTAAAGGTGGAGATACAACACACTAAACCCTCCCAGGGATAAGGCCAAACATCTAGACAAGCCCTTTAGCTGCTCTAGGGCTGAGTTCACTTTAGCGAAGTCATATACACCACTAGCTTCTACTCCAAAAGACCATGCTTAGCATACAGAACTTACAGTATTGCAGATAATGAAGCAAAGTCAAAGCTCGTAACTGAAATGCAGGGTTTTAGGAGTAACTTTGGGAAACAAGGCACTCAAAGAAACAAACAAGAACAGATTTGAGATTGAGGTAGCATATGAGGATTGGTCAACAGAAGCAAATACATGCAGTCAAAATTTGTTTCGACAATGGCACATTCTTTTTTCTGAAGGATTTCAGATTCCCTTGACTCGTCTCTGAGAATAACCACCTGTTTCTGTGCTTAGGGATATATATGCTCTATTACTGATAAAATAGTTGAGGGAAGACCCAATCTCTTGATCAAAATTTTGCAATTTTACTTATTTATATTTAAAAAGTGTTAACGCAAATAACAACACTTCAAGTAGAGTGTAGCCCAAAGAGAACTTATTTAGTAAAATCTAACCACAATGCTTGGAAACATGTTCTTGCATTGGTTTAAGACTCAACTGAATAGCACACCTGAAAAACAAGATGGCTTCATTTTTTAGACTTTTCCCATTGAAATTTAGGTAAGGAAATATCTTGGGGAGCAGTGGTCTGGAGGAGACAACAAAATACACCCTTATGGAAATACTTGTTGAAAGCTATGTAAATAGTAAATGCTTGCTGCATATGGGCACTAATGTATTCTACTGCAAAGGTTAGCAACTGCAGGGCAAACCTCAGACTTCTGACAAGTTATAAAAGCTTTCAAGTGGAGTAATAGTAGAGCTTAACATAATTTTTCATTCTATCACAAGCAGCCAGTGAGTGAAAGGGGATTCTGGCTTCCAAAACATATGGCTGTACCATGCACTTAATAGCTCCTGACTGACTGGAAAGTGGCAGAAGTGAAACTTTTGAACCATTTTGTAACAGGAAAAGGAAAAATAGCCAAATTCTGGACAAGAAAGTCTTACAGAAATAAGGATTAAGACTACAACAGCCTACCCAGACTACACTTCTGAAGTCAAGAACCTGGCCAGAATGAAGCAAAACCTTTAAAAGACTGAAAACCAGCTCTGCACATACTGATGCTGAAGATGAACTTTTAAGTAATTAATATGAAGCACCTATGTTGAAGGCCCTTAATTAATAGCTCTAAACCAGAAGGCTAACTTCAAAAAACAAACTGTCTTGAAGGGAAATGTTTCAGGGCTTACTTCAATTAGTACTTGAAAAAAAAAAAAAGAAAAAAGTAGTTTAAAATGCACTTTCAGAACAGTTACACACAAAGAAATGAACTCAAGCTACAGACAAAATCCATATACTCAGTCTGTGACACTTAGTGATTAATTTATCCTTGGTTAAATGGGGACAATTTAGGTCTCTGTTTCTTGAACATAATAGCTGGGAAAACAGGAGACTGAGCATAGCAATTATCGTTTGATGCATACTTTCAGTTTGTCAAGCTACTGTTGTTATATAAAATCAGGAATGTGACAGTCACTGCAAAAGTAACATTCTACCAACAAATTATCATACGCTTGTAAGAGAAAGACATCCTTGAGCAGATGGAGAAATTATTTTGTATGAAGCAATAAGGATAGCGATACTTGTAGTACGGTTTATTGAAGTTCAAAAATGTCTAATTTGCTATTCCTGGATGACTAGTTGGAGACCACCATTAGACAGAATGGATCACATAGGGTAGAAACAAGTTTGAAAATTTTTAGAGAAAATTAAAGTCCACTCCCACCTCCGAGAAGAAATATTGGCTGCAGAGATAACAAAAGCACATTCTTATCATGGCTAGCCACTCATACATACCATTTGGCTAAAATATCACATTAAACAT
>JAVHNF010068928.1:0-15272 GCA_034783455.1 Micropsitta finschii | reverse complement strand
GGAGACGTAAAACTTTGCCTTGACAATTGCTTCTTAATGAAAAGCATAATCACTAGAAGCTTAGAAGTGTCATCACTAAACCAACTGTCAGACCTTCAGTCTGTTTTGATGAAGACACTGAATAAATTTTGTTTCAAATGTTACATGGAGTAGTTTGTGCAGCACAAAGGACACACTGACAGCTCCCTGTGTCTGAACACTGCAGTTAACACAGCATCCACACTGAATGTGACAGGGCCCAAGTCTAAGTGTTCTCTGGTTTTTCTTTTATTTTATTGTTTACACACTGGCTAATGACTCTGCATCAGTATAAAAAAATCTATCAGGTGAAAACAACCCCAAACAACAGGATCCCGATTTTTCTTTTCCTTTTAGATTTGTCCTCCTTTATTTACAACAGTGGCAAAATAACTTCAATCAAAATGAGGTTAAGATTATTTTTAACAGATGTTCACTGCTGGCCTGACCCAAAATCCATTGACGTCAATGAGAAGACTCCATGGGGCTTTGGATTGAGTTCTAATTGTTGGAAAAATTAATGTTATTGTAAACCACTGGTCAGTGCTGTCACATGCTCCCCTTCTGTGCCAATTCTATATGACCGGATAACAGACTCACATAAATCTGTTCCAACTGTTGACTTAGAGGCTAAGGGACACAGAGGTTTATCTTTTTAATTCTGAAGCACCCCTCGTTCCCCCAGCAAACCCCATGGCACCACTGTATTTACTTGACAGACTCAGCATTATGGACAGTATTCATACAAACAAGACATTTCACAGTCAAACATTGAGTGGGAATAATAGAATTATTAATACTATGTGAAGGCAGCTGAACTACAGATATTTATGAGACGAGATATTTTGGTTCATATACTTTCAATGGATTTATTTTTAATATAGAGCTGAAGGAAGGGGTGCACTTACTGTTAAGAAGACGGAAGTCTATAAACGGATAGGAGCCACGGCGCTCAGAGAGAACCCCTGTCTGACCTCTCACCCGTGCATCTCCTGCAAAATACAAAATCCCCAGAGACATTAGAAGAGGCACCTGCCTTTCTCTCCTGTTTAGATCTAGATCTATTTTCTTTTCAAAGTGATGACGTTATGCTCCTCCAGTGGGAAAACCAAAAAATCATCTCCCATGACATCCCTGGGTAATTGGGTAAAGCAGTATAGCTGATCCTCTTATCAGAACAAAGGCACAGCACCTCTCCCCACTTTTATTTCGCAGCTTCTTGCCCTAGTAAGTAGACATGCAGGAGTAGCATAAAGGTCTGTTTTTTTGCCCAGACAATACCAGTTGGATTCTGACTGTCATGGCATCACTCACAAAAGGCTCACTGCACAACTGACTTCCAAAGCTGTGGGGCTAGCCTCAAAATCATGAGTTGATGAAAAAAATTCATAAAGAAAATATGAATATTTTTTTAAGGTGGTGTTTTGTTTGTGCTTGCTTGACTGTTTGTATCTGTTTTACTTTCTGCTCTTTGAGCACTCTGGAAAACATCAGCTGTCTCAAACACCAAAGCTTCTTTATGTAAGTGAAACCTGATGTTCTCAGATAAGCATTACTCCAGTGCTTTAGGATTTATATTTAAATATGATAAAAGGACAACATAATACTAAGAATATCACTGTGTAATTCACATTGATTACTTCCCGAATTAACATGTAATATTGGTGAAATAGGCAAAACTTGTTTCAGAAGAAAAATGCTACTCAGGATAGTGAGAGTTAAAAAATCTCCATGTAGATATAAAGTAGTGGGAATATTAAAATTTCTAAAATATGATTTTATAGGTTCCGATTAGAGTACTCCAGTTCTTCACAATACCAGTTCCTCCTCTACAGAAACATGGGCCATAGTGTTGAAAGCATACCCACTGCACTTCCTCAGACAACTCATACTGTAGGACTCTCAAACTTTGCGATAAAATTATGAATTATTAGTTAGCTTCAGTTGTGCTTCCTCTGGGATATGAATATAGCATCTGACTATTCTAAACAAAGATAATTTAAGAATTTGGCTGCTAGTGCTAACTCTTTCTGCTTGTGTTTAAAACCAAGAAAACATCTTGCAGTGCAAAAGAAGGACCTAGTTAGATGCTGTTATTTTTTTCCATCTAACGTTCACTTAAAATGTGCTTACAATTATGTTTAAGGGAAGAAAGCCAAGTAGAAATATTAAGTTAAATATTCAATGTGGAGAAAAACTTCCGTGCCCTCTAGGGGTCCTTAGAGGTACGAAAGACACAGGAGCATGTACTCCAATGTAGAATATTTCAAACACTGTCACTTTTGATTATAAGTATCAATCTATTTTCTCTCATCCTTACTTTCGCTTTGTTACTTTGAACACGTGTTTCGTCTACAATGCTCCTGTTTGCTAACTGCTTGCTCTAAGGAACCAGCCCGAAAGAACTCAAGCTGCTGTTGATCCCACTTACCCCTCCTGATAGCAGGGGCAGGAGGTGCAAACCTCTGCCTGCTCTTCGGCTGCTGCAATTCAAAGGTATGGTAATAGCGTGGGTTTATCTTCATCAGCAGCTTAAAATCATGTGCAACATGTGGCAACGGTGGTATATATACACCTATTCCCCCGTGCTCCTTCTGTTGAAGGGCAGAAGGGTGGAGCAAATAGCTGGAGGATTCATCAGCACCCATGAGTCAGAGCTCATAAGGCAGCACCTGGACTTAAAAGCATTGCTCTCTGCCACAGGTAGACCATCAGATTGGCTGACTCATGCAGAAAGAGTAAGAATGGCAAGCGTATGGTACGTGTTATATAAACTCCAAAAAATCAGACAGGCTTGAGCCTGTCACTAATACAAGCACCAGCAAATTAAGAACGGGTGTAAATCCAAGAGCATGCTTTGATCAAGGCTTTTGTTTTTCTGCATACACCAATGAATTAACAGGAAAGTGCAAGTAATCCCTTGCAAGTAATCCCAGTGATCAACATGTCACTCGTGACTAAATCAACAGGTCCTTCACAAAAAAGAGAGAAATTCAAACTTCAAAAAATCTGACACACACACACCCCCACCCAACCCTCCCCCCAAGATGTAAGATACTGTAAACCTGGAAAGATTGATTTTCTTTCTGGACATGAAATAATGTATCTTTCAGATCAAGAAAAGTACCATAGCACTACAGAACAACAAAATCATACAAAGTTACATATAAAGGTAATGCCCAACTCTGATCTTAATAGCATAACCCCAAATTTTGAGGAAGAGAATGTTAAAGATAGGTAGACAACTGCAGCACTACCAAAAGTAGACCATGCAAGATAAAACTTGATACTTGCTTACCTCTAATAAAGTAGCTAATGATTAGACAACAGCAAAAAAATCGATAATGTAGTGCATTTCAATCATAAGGGCTTTATTAAATATATGAGGCAAGAGACAAGCACAAAAACTTCAGTGGGAAAAGACTGTAAGTAAGAAGATAACATGGTACATTGAAAGGAAACCTTGCTTGGTAACAGTTACTGCATGATCTTTGGAAGACTGATCTTGGGAACGGTCTCAAAATGATTATTGATGATCTTGACACAGAATTAGGACAGCACTAGTGAGACAAAGCTGGAGATACCAGGTATATGCAGCTACAGCTATTTTAAATGAAGCTCACTGCTGCTGTCCCCTTCTCTGCCTCAACTGCTCTATGGCCAGTGCAGGTATGTGCTGCTATGTGCAGCTTCCACTTTCATTTTACTGGTAGTTTAGCTTCCTCTCGTGGTGCTGCTGATGTCTCCTACAGAATTAAAGCTTAGCCAACTCAGACAGCTATGTACATTATTCAGGTAAAGTAATTCCAGAGGGAAAGTAAGGGAGGTATTGATGCCATTAGTCAAAGTACTTGGTGTAAGTTCATCTGAAATACTGCCTCTGGGAAAGCTGAATTCCTCCTGGAAAAAGTGAAGAGAAGGACCGCTAGGAAGATGATCAGGGCACTAAAGAGCCATTTCATAAAAGGAAAATCAACCTGGAGTAATGCCCACCATTGATACAGAGCAGAATGGGAAAAGAACCATTTAGGTGATGAGAAGAATATGATTCTGAAGGAGGAGATAAAAATGGTTGAAACAGCTGATGGCATGGGCTTTATACAGAAAAATGGCCTAAAATAGCTAAGGACTATGCATGACAATTGCTAAACTTGCTACCAGCTCTATGTTCTTCAAACTAAGAAAATGTGACTGAGTTTTACTAAACCAGCAAAACCGAGGACTTGATGTCATGGAAAATTACTGATGATTCTGACTGGCTATTTGTGTAATTTTTTACAGATAATAACAGTTTGGGCTGTCTCTAGCACTATGAGTAACTATATGCACAATAAATCTGCATCCCTACTGCCTTAGTAAAAGCCTCTGAAATCCTTATATTCAAGGATTATTAATTTTACCCTCAGGGAAGGCAAGTTTCTGATGAGTCAAAGATGTTATCAAGTAGCTCTACCTCATGAATCTGCTATTTCAAAATCCTTCGCCAGGTGCCACCTAGTCTCTTTCTGTATCATTAGATATAGATATAACATCATATATCCATACATCTATATATATATCTATATCATATATCTATATATATGTGATTGAGATTTATATATATATGTATCATTAGAAAAAGATGAGTTAGGAAGTAGTGGTGGGATAAATCAACCACACCTGCCCTCCATGCTTTCTTGGCTTTTACTTGGAGAACATTTATATTCTTCCCTATTACTTTTAATTACTTCCAAGTACACTCAACAAAGATACTAAATATAGGGATCACACCAGATGTACACCATACCGCATGACTTTTAATTTCTGAAAGGCAAGGGCCGTTCATGGCAACACACCAGACTTTTTTTTTTTGGTTTGACAGAGGACTTTGAGGGCAACCTTGATCAGTCCACCAGACCTTCGCATCTCCTCGCTCTCCACCTTAAAATTAAGCCAAACAATTGTTCTGACAATTTAGGCAATTAGCAGTTTTAGATAAATAATCCTTTTTGGAGTGAAAGGAAGGATTCTGTGGAAACAGGGCAGGAAATTTTGACAGCTCATTGTGTTCCCAAGTGAAACAAGCAGGGTGAAGGGAAATGGCAAGGATAGGTTCTTCTTTTCTTCTCTGGGCTGAAGATGGGAGGCTGGAACATTTTGCAGCCACAAGCACGAAGGGCAGCATCCCTCCCAGAGCCTACTTGCCATGAGACCTTCCAGCAGGGACACGTCTCAGGGGCCACTAAGCTCTTGATTTTTACTTTGTCCTTGTTAAAACAGACAAAAAACCCAAACCCAACAAACCAAAGCAACCTACATTAGGTAACAGGAACCTATGGGGCACATGATGTGACTGACATGCATGACAGCCTACACACAGGAAAATCAGATATAGGGCAAGAACCATAGTACTACTGTGGCCATAGCCTCAACATGATTTCAAGATGGGCAGAAGGGTTAAAAAAAAAGGCAGCTCTTAGCTGCCTGTCAAGTCTGGAGGAAAGAGCCATCTGCACAGAGGAAAACAACTTCTCCAAGACTTGTGGGATTCAATTTCACTGAGCAAGCACAACAAATTAGAAGAGAAAACAGGGCCATAGCTGTGACAAAACAACAGAGCAGCTTCATGCAGCAGAAGTTAGGACCAGCCACCAAATTATTGATTTTATTTAGTACACTGCTCCATGTGATAAGCCAGTAATACCAGAGCAAATTCACAAGAGCCTACAAGCATTTATTCTGCTCAAGCTTTATAATTTTCATCCTCATAATTCTTAAGCCGACAGGTTTAGGACACATACTGCAGTGGCCCCTGGGTCCTTCACTACTTCAGTTATGAAAAGGCTTGGGATTTCTGAGATGAAGGAAGATGAGTTGCTGATGTTTTAAGCATCATTCTGGTTTTGGTTGGAAAGCTTTCAAAAAGAGGGAAGTGCTGCTGTGTAAAAGTTACCAAACTCAGATGAAAAGTTAGGTCAAAATGAAGTAGCACAATTACTGGAATTATTTTTAAAACGTTTGTTCACAGTGATTTTTGCTTGTTTGGCTTATTTTCATTATGTTGTATTAGTGTTATAGAAGTCACTGAAAATTCTTGTCTGCAAGAAAGCATTTTATGCAGATTTCCTCATGTGCATAAGATCTTCAGTGACCACTTCCTCTGAACAGATGTGGCGAGACTGATGTTAGAGGTTACAGAGACAGGATGACTATCCTTTCCAGCAGGAGAAAATGAGGCAGCAACCTCACTTCGTCTATTTGTAAGCACTAAATTTTTAAGCATGTAAATATTCTCAAACATGAGGTTTTCTGTGCCATATGATTCACGGTTCTGTTATTTCTGAGAACAGTCCTAAGGAGCTAGTAAGTAGTGATTTCATCCAATGTGTTTTGCAGTTTCATTCCACAATGCTCTGCAAGGGAAGGTAACTGTTGGCACTCGCTTTTTACAAAAAGGGGATAAAATGATGGTGTACAAACCATAATTTATTTTTGAGGGGATTTTTACACAGAAAATCATTTAATTTCCCCTGCAGTGGTCCTACCCCATGAATGAATTATTTCTTTTTTTTTTTACCATGCAATTACTAGAATTTCAGCTCACAAAATTCCATCTCCAGACCAGAAGCAGTTGCAGATGAAACATTTCATTCATCCTTTGTTTTCTTGCAAAACTGTATTTTGGAGTGAATGGTGGTTCTTATGCTCAACATAAGCTTGCGGCACTGCCTGACTGTACCCACCAACTGTAATTTAATTCCTGCTCTCCTTTACCAACCTAAATCTGTATAACTGCTGCATATTAACCTCTCAAACAGTATTATCACCACTGCTTCTGCCAACCAGTAAAATGCAAGAAAGAGAAGCTGAAAATCTGTTCATGAAACACTCTCAATGCTAAAAGTCTCCTGGTAAGTTTGCTTTCGCACTGATGCATAGCCTATTTGGACATACAGAGGAAGACCCTAGGATCCACAGGCATGCCTTTAACAGCTGGTTTCTTCTGACAAATGATCCAAGAGTAAAGTTAAATGAGTAATTTACAGACCCTCTTGAAATCCATCCTTAAACCATAGCAGATCACATCAGTAAATCTGGTACAAAGATTCTGAACTGAAATATCTTGAGGCAAAGCTACTTCAATATGCAGACTTCGGAAGAAGTGCTTTGCAGACAACTGAAATACAGGAGGACAAGAAAGCTGCAATAGAGAAACAGGTAACAGCAGTCATGAGAAATTCAGATACTGAAGCACTACATGCACTGTCCTCTTTGCAGACTTGTTTGGTCTTGAATGAGCAAATGCAGAGCCTTCAAAACTAAGTAACTACCTCGGACTGAAAAAATGGTCAGTTGATTCGAATAGATCATCCTCCATGTGCCAAAGAAGGTAGCTTTCCAAAATGTCAGTGCATTATATTGCACTGAAAATGCCTTCAGTTGTTTCTGAGTTTGATAATGTCTTAAGGTCATATGCATTTCATATACTTATATGTGTAAGTCAGTGGAGAGGAGTGGTGTGCCTCCACCCAGTGACTAACTCTTAAAGGGACTGAATTGTCTTTCAGAGTTGCATGGTTTTGATTTTGACTGCAGATGGAGTCTAAGACACTTCTGTTCCTAAGCTAGCTGCCATCATTATGAGCACAGCCTACCCAGGGGAAAAATCCAAGACTTCGCCAGTGAGGATCGCATTCAGACAGCTGAGTCCACATTAAACCGCTTCTCTGGGCAACGCATTTCAGTGCCTCACTACCCTCACAGCAAAGAACTTCTTCCTTATACCTAACCTGAACTTCACCTGTTTTAAGTTTAAACCCATTACCCTTCGTACACTATGGTCCCTGATGAAGAGTCCAGTATCCTTGTAGGCCTCCTTCAGATATTGAAAGGCTGCTATCTTGAGTATCCCACTGCTGCTATGATCATGAATGGCAGCACTTTGGCTGACTTGAGGCTTATCTTACTGCTGCAGCCCAGCAGGGCTCAGGGTAGTAAACGGGGTCCCAGGGCACTTTGCTGGATCAGGAAATCAGACTTGCAGTGGACAGGATCCTCTTAGTAAACTGGATATTACCATTTCTAGTGCTAGTGCTAAGAACCACCTGTCTGTATTTTGAAGGTTTTACACTGCATTATTGTTTGGACTTTAGGCTTTTCCATCTCCAAATCTGATCACTGACTTTCCAGAAAAATCAGATATGAATATATATAGGGCACTTGATAATTTTTATCTTCCTAACTGGTTAGATAGCTTGTAAATTACTCTGCATTACAGGATGGGAGCTATGTTAGCAGAATAAGGTTCTTCCATTGCTATCATTGCTATTGTTCTACACGTCTGCTGGAAAGTGGCAAAACTTAGTGGTTTTCCTACGTAGGGAATTGAATCTGAAATAACACTTCAAAAACTAAAGGATGCATCCTGAAATGTTAAGAGCTGTAATAAAAGTAATAACAGTTATAGCATGTTCCTAGCAACAGGTAATAGGTTGCATTACCATGGCAACTTTGAAGATAATATCTTACTGGCATGCTACTCCCATCCCTCTCCCAAACAAATTACAGCATAAATAAACCTTATATTATTAGTTATTTAAATAGTACTTTTTGGATTCTCGTCTTCTGCTAGACTCCAAACTATTAAAATAAATACGTATTTAATAACAAATTTCTAAGACTTGCATGCTTCCAATTCCATATACAAAGGTTTCCAAAATAGGTTTAATAAAATGAATTTAATTTTGTGTAAAAGAAAAAGCACAACAAATCTGTGATTTGTCCAAGACAAATACCAAAAAGAGGTATAGAGTTCAGATCTCTACACAGAGTGTGTTAAGCTAACCTACTCCTATTGCCAGAGCACAAAAGATGGGTTTTCTTCTCTCATAATTACACCAAGACCCTAAGTTATCCAAACCATAAATTACTTCTTAACTCTAATAACATTCTAGATACAGCTACTCTTTCAGAGACCTGTTTGCATTTGCCTATGTATTGCAACTTCAAACTGAATTATCTCAAATATCTCCATCTTATTCTATTACATGGATTTCTGATTTATGCATTATCAAAGCTTTAAATACTTCTACTGTGAGAACACAACTGGACTTGAATTCACTGGTGAGGGTTTTGCAGTTGAAGAATAGATTCTTCTTCTGTAGGAAGTTGAGGTACTTGCCAAGAACTTATTCAACCAAGTTTGCTTTACTGTCTACATTCTCATTTCTGACCTTCCTATAATATTTGTTAGGTAATCTTTTTATTTAACTTTTACTTTTTTATTCTTCTATTTCCTCAAGAACAATTGTTTGCAAGTGTATGCCTTTTATGGGGTGCACTGACGAGTTACCTGCGCTGCAAAGTATCATTCTCATTTTCTGCTAAGGCAGTCTTACGCAGACAAGCAGAAACTGGCTGATAATATAATCCACGAATAAATAATATAGCCACTGATTCAAATTTGATATATTACAAATACTTAATTTTTGTAAAATAACTGCTCTAATGACATAAATGTTAATAGAAAAATGCTGACAATTCCAAAGTGACATAGAATAACAGGAACTTGTTTTGGGGAAATGTTCAATAATTTGAGTTTAACATTTTTAATTTCTGGAGAGAAAGAGAGGGCATTCTTGGATTTAAAGTACGGGATGGCAATCATAAGCCCTGAGCTCATTTCCTGGTTTCTTATGGAAAAAAAAAAAAGTTTCTTTTCCATGCCTCAGTTTTCCACTTCTGTGTTTTGTTTGTTCTATGTAGATAGAGAGTTCTCTAATGCAAGGCCTCAGCAGTTAAACAGCATTTTCTACCTGCAGTCCTGGTCATGGTTTCTACATCACCACAATACAAATGTTAGTTATCTCTGCTTTTCAAACAAGCAACAGTTTAAGTTAGATAACATTCAAAGAAAATGAATGCACAGGGTCTTACTCATGTATTCAAAACAAAATTTGCTTTCAGCTCTTAACAGGACATTTAAGAAAATTTCCCTCTATTTCCATGGCTTTGCTCATGAGATTTTTACACCCTCCCTTTGCAAGGGAACTACAAAAGATACGTGCTCAAAACTTAAGTAGCAGTATAGCAACTGCCATTATAGCAACACATCGCCCACTTCTGAAATGCTTAACATCAGCCAAACTCTAAAGTCTGTCAATAGTTTTTACAGAATGGCAATTCTGCCAGTGGAGAAGCTGAGTAGGAAAAGTGCAAGACTGCTGGCATTTGCTCCCTTCTCATTTTGTGTGAGAATTGTGTGGCTGCCATTCACCTCACACAAGGAGATTCATTCTCCGCTGATTCAGTCTGTCTCTCCGTATCTAGCACTTCTGTCTAGAGATCACAGGGTGCTCATAAAACCCTTTAACGCACATCAGTACAGAGTCAACTTTAGAGCTAAGTGAGACATGATAAAGTAAATGAGTCTTAATCTTGTGTGCATTAACCACTGGACAATCCTTCCTCATCAGCTTCTGCACACTCTTCACCTCCTCTTTTCCAACTCCTTTCCCCACCATATATATATATATATATATATATATATATATTCCTAACTCTGATGTGACCCTTCTTCTTCCTCTGCTTTTCTTTAGCTCACTAGTAATTCAGCTTCCCTTCTACTCACTGCCTTCTCCTGAGACTGGAGTACTGAGAGGATTTGAAGCAGCAAACCCAGCAATGTTAGCCACTTACTCCTCCCAGTGGGGCTGCCCCAGGGGTCTTCACAGCTGGGAGTAAGCAATGAAAGGCGTAAGGAGGAGAAGGAAGTGCTGAGTTTTGCCTTGGCAGGCACAAGAAAGTGTCTGTAGTATTTGTCAGGAGAATACTTGCCAGCTGAAGCTTTGCTCTGATGAGCTTTACCTATGTACGAGACTGAAGGCAGAGATGTTTGAGATTAATGATCTGACTTTTGCCTGTACATCGCATATTGCAAAAAATTCCTTATTGTATTCAAAAAGCAGTGTCGGTGGCAAATAGCTGGAAACCTTCTTTCTTATTGGTTTTAAATTTAGTTTAGTTTCTCTATGGAACTTTCAAATACTTCCATAAATCAGTGAATTTTTGAACAATAAGGCAAGAGAACTTTGTCCAAAATAAGCACAGGTAACCTTAGCAATATTTGCTTATTCAAGATAAGTATTTCCTGAATTAGCCCATGTCTGATCATGTATACTTCTTCATTTTTCATTTAGAAAGTGAAGAAATTTCATTCATATATTATATAACTATTTCATTCACACATTCTCAGTTTTTCAATAGAAAATACTATTTTGATAAAAAAATGCTTTTTCTTCTAAGAATGTTTTTCTGTTTAGACAAAACTAAAAATAGTGTATAAAGGTAATATAAATATTTGGATAGGAACATTTTTCATTTTGATGCTAGACACAGGAATAAAGGTGCATAAAGTGGAAGCTGAGCTTGACTGTTCTACCACTTGGAAAATATTTTTCTTTTCCTGTTTTTTTACACTATATTTTTCAAACAGTACATTGGGTCTTAGGAAAAAAAAAAGAAAGGAAAGATAAACCATCAAATCCAGATCCCTAATCTGGCTTGACTTTAGCAAATATACTACCTCTTGCACTTAAACAGATCGGTGATCTGGACCATCTTTGCTGTGTACTATGCATTTAAAATCTAAAATTCTAGAAAAAGGTTGCATAAGAGAAAGTTCTGGATCATTCTCATGTTACTCAAACACTAGCCTCCTCTCTGTGCCCAGTTCACTGTCATGGCTCAGTTTCTTTAAATATTTACTGTCTGAAGTACAATGAAATAGCAGTTTATCTTCTTCATTCATAGCACATTCTTAAGAGAGGTAACCATGAGCTGGCTCCATGAAAAATAATTAGCTACGTATTTCTGCATTTACAAAACAGTTGATAAACACATTTATCAGTTGCTTGTCATTGGCAAAGACTGGCATTTCTCCAGAACCTGATTTTATGCTTCCCCTCAGCTGAGATGGCTGAGCCCTGACCAGGATACTGAGCACCAACAGCAGCAGGAGCAGCTGGCACTGGAGCTTCTTTCCCAGAAGGTGTGCTGGCAACCATGGCTTCGCTGAGCCCATCAAATGCGTAAGCTGCTGCTGGGTAGCCTTTGCCCGACTTGTTCTGGTGAATGTGGGGTTCTACCCCAGCTCCTTATTCCAGAAACTGCAAAACCTTAATAACTGAAATGGAGAACAACTAGCAACATATGCAGAGGGGGTTAAATGTAGCTCACTGTAATCAGAGCGCCTTTCAATGACACTTGACATCACCATCTTCTTTCCTCATTCTATAATTATGTACACTTAGTCTTGATTTCCCTTTGACACTCAAGGTACAAATAGCAGTGTCACATAAGGCACCTGCACCAAACACTACCCTTTGGAAGCAAAGGCCAGGCATACTTGAAGGAAGGAAAACCATTTCTTGCCCTGTAAACAGAAATGGATCATGCCTGACCCATCACTGAAGAGAATGGACAGAGAAGGGAGAGCAGGAGTTTTTCTCCTTCCTCCTACTCTATACATCTTTCCACAAGAAGTAGGAAAAACCCCTGGATTTCAGAGAGTGAGCTACTTGCTGCTCAACCCTTGCATCAATATGTGTTTGCTTAATAATCTTCCAAAACCATCATGAATGCACAGAAACACGAATCAACATTGTAAAAATCATACTACTAATTAATCTGTTAACTGGCTTAACTCAGAAGTCTCCACTTATGAACCACTACTCTGGAGCTACACCTACAAGCCTGGTCTGCAATTTGGACTCAACACCGACATAAACCTTGTCAGAGCTGTATCTATTTTGTCAGTGTCAAGAACATTGCTGGGGAGCATGTGCAGGAACCCCATGCACAAGAGAGCCAGAGAGTCAGCTTCCCAGGGATGCTGCCGGTCCACAGCATGCTGGCATCGAGAGGCCAAGACACCCTATCAGAATTTCCTATTTAATGTCTTCCAATTACTTCATCATTTAAGAAGTGCCACTAGTAAACATATTTAATTGTGCTATCTACATTATATTTGAAGATAACTAAAAGACCTGTGCATTTTATCCTGTTTTTTGTTAATATAGAAAAACAACAAACCAGCACCAAATATAGTATGACTATTTCAAACTATTTTACATGAGAAGTGCCTGGTCCTCTCACTGACTGTATGCTGCAATGCTGCCTTTCTCCACAAATAGGGCTGGAAACAGAAGCTGTTGCTTTTGTCTCCTGTGTTTCAACGTGTTCTTAGGGAATTCAAGTAATTGCTAAAATATTTCAGAAAGAGGAAGAAACTGCAATTTAAAACTTATAATACAACAAACAAACACACTTTTTTGGGTGGAGGCAATATAATACTGTTGATGCTTTTATAAATCCCAAAGGAACAATAAACTCTACAAATAATAATTTAATTTTGGTTTGTCTCAAAATTTACCTTTAAATTACAGCTTAACAACCCAAGAGTTCTGTCTTAAATATTCATTGAACAAATCCTTTTCTGAGCAATCCAACCCCTCAGGCTCCTTCTCAAACAGTACTTTAAAGGAGAAAGAGCAAGACAGTGCTTCAGTATTCGATTTTCACAACCCCCTGTAAATTCCAATAGAAAGTAACTCTGGCAGAGACTTTTTGGTATGAGCATGTGAAGGCATATAAAAAGTATTTCTTGACCCATCATACTCTTGTACAATTTATCCCAAGCAGGGATTTTTTTATTTTTTTATTTTATTTTTTTTTTGCATATTTGTTCTGGGAATTGCAAGACATAACACAGGCACAGCAGTCAGATTGCTGCCATTTTCTTCAAAACAGATTAGCTTGAATAAACACTGAGTATATCTTAAAGTAACTTCCAGAATAAACTTGTGTTTTTCCTAGATTCTATCTTAACAGTACATTCAGTAGCTGGTTACTAAAGACAAATCAAGAACTCTATGAAAAATAACCTTAACTATTTAGACTTTACTTACAAATGTTTTGTAAACCAAAGGTTCTGCAAATTTGCTTTTGAATTTATTACAGAAAAACAATTCAGAAACTCTGCTAGAACTCTCAAAAACCTTTAAGGAGGTGATCCTGCCCCTCTACTCTGCTCTCGTGAGACCTCACTTGGAGTATTGTGTGCAGTTGTGGTGTCCTCAACATAAAAAGGACATGGAACTGTTGGAACAAGTCCAGAGGAGGGCCACGAGGATGATCAGGGGTCTGGAGCACCTCCCATATGAAGATAGGCTGAGAAAGTTGGGGCTGTTCAGGCTGGAGAAGAGAAGGCTGTGTAGAGACTTCATAGCAGCCTTCAAGTATCTGAAGGGGGCGTACAAGGATGCTGAGGATGGACTCTTCATTAGGGCCTGTAGTGACAGGACAAGGGGTAACAGGTTCAAATTTAAACAAGGGAAGTTTAGATTGGATATAAGGAAGAAATTCTTTACTGTTAGAGTGGTGAGGCACTGGAATGCATTGCCCAGAGAAGTTGTGAATGCTCCATCCCTGGAGGTGTATAAGGCCAGGTTGGACAAAGCCTTGGGTGGCATGGTTTAGTGTGAGGTGTCCTTGCCCATGGCAGGGGAGTTGGAGATAGATGATCTTAAGGTTTTTTCCAGCCCTAACTATTCTATGATTCCATGATTCTGTTTGTCATGAGGAGTGGTGCCACCTGCTGCTCTGGGGTAGGGAGGTAAGTACTAGTCCTACACAGTGTCTCGTCATTTATCTGATGAGATTGCAACTTGGTGTCTGTGCAAATGATCAATAAAAGTGATAGCAAATGACATTGTCTCTTAGAAAATGATCCAAAGTGAATTTTGGCACATCACTAAGCAGAACAGTGAAGCATTACCATTGGCTTAGATATGAGTGATGGATGAGAGTGTTAATTTGAAAAAGACTTTTCTTCTCAGATGGGTAACTTAATGGTGAAGAGTACTGTGCTTTCAAAATATGAGGAAAAGTATTTTAAGATGTTTCCAAATAGCAGAACAAATAGTTGAGTTTTGTGTATGCTTGCTCAGATACAGTGGATACACATAGATATATGTTACTTTTAATGTGAAGTTCTGGCTGGAAATGCAAATCTTTGCAGGTGCTGACTGCACATATGAAAAGAAAAAAGGCCAAATGCAGTCCTATAATAGATTTTTCAAGGACACATACATTCCAAAGAGTTCATAAGGAGATGAGCAGTCCTGGAAACATTTCGCAGAGACAAGAGACCACTGTCTATTTTGCAGAACATTAAGTAGGTACCAGGAATCATAGTACAGTGATGTTTCCTTAAA
>JAVHNF010068926.1:628-24316 GCA_034783455.1 Micropsitta finschii | reverse complement strand
CAGGTGAAGAAGAAGATGGTGGGACCGACAGCCTGCACCCTGACTGGGTATAATTAGTCTCCCTCCCCATTTATCTACAGTCAATGTGATGAGGAAGAGCTGGAGGCAACTGCAGCTTCAGCAGCTCTCAGTCCTGATCTGGCAAGTGTGTATTTCCCACTCTGAGGTCCCTGTGCAGCCTCCCCATTACCAGTCAGCGACTGCTGAGTATGCCTAGATCAGACAAACTAGGCCATGAGTTCGTTTGGAAGCCCTGGATTTAACTTCCTTCTCCACTCTCAGAGGACTAAGATCTACAGCTGCAGCTAACCCAAAGGACTATGCTTCTCTTCTCTTTCAATCCATCTGTTTAAACAAGGCCTGCCACGTTTGTTTTAATGCTGCCTTTTTTCTTCCCCTCTTTTTTGCCTGAAAGTCAAACACAAACAAAAACCAACTATAAAGCCAAAGCTGTAACACACCAGATCAAGCATTTCACAGAATCACAGGATGGCTGAGGCTGGAAGGGACCTCTGGAGATCATCTGGTCCAATCCCCTGCTGAAGCAGGGCCACCTACAGTCAGACCATGCCCAGAAGCTTTTGAATACCTTCAAGGATAAAAGATTCCACAACCTCCCTAGGAAACCTGTGCCAGTGCTTGGTCACCCTCACAAAAAAATAAA
This sequence comes from Micropsitta finschii, assembly GCA_034783455.1. NCBI lineage: Eukaryota > Metazoa > Chordata > Aves > Psittaciformes > Psittacidae > Micropsitta > Micropsitta finschii. The sequence continues at coordinate 23,652 of JAVHNF010068926.1, read as the reverse complement.
TGATTCCTGATGTTCAGATGTGGAGCCTCCTGTGCTCGTTGCCTCTGGTCCTGTCACTGAGCATCGCTGAAAAGAACCTGGCTCCATCTTCTTTACACACTTTAAGTATATATATATATATATTGATAAGGTCCCCCCTCAAGCCTTCTCTTTTCAAGGCTGAACAGCTCTGTTTAGCTCTGAGGCCTCCGGTGCAAGAAGGATGTAAACCTTTCGGAGTGAGTCCAGAGGAGGGCCACAGAGATGTTGCAAGGGCTGGAGCACCTGTCCTATGAGAGGGTCAGGCTTTTTCAGCCTGAAAAAGAGGAGGCTCTGGATAGACCTTCCAGTACCTAAGGGGGGCTTACAAGAAAGCTGGAGAGGGACTTTTTACAAGGGCATGTAGTGACAAGACAAAGGGGAATGGCTTTAAACTGATAGAGGGTAGATTTAGATTAGATTTAAGGAAAAAAAAATCACTATGAGGGTGGTGAGACACTAGAACAGGTTGCCCAGAGAAGTTGTGGCTGCCTCATCCCAGACTGGATGGGTTTTTGAGCAACGTGGTCTAGTGAAAGGTGTCCCTGCCAGTGGCAGGGGTGTTGAAACTAGATGATCCTTAAGGACCCTTCCAACCCGCACCATTCTATGATTCTATGAACAATCCCAGCTGTCCCAGCCTTTCCTCATAAGAAATGCTTGTCAGGCAGTGAAACATCACACGTGTGAGAAGGGTCAGAGAAAAGTGATGTTGTGCTACCCTGTTTAATACATACTGTGGCATCAACATTAGACAATGAGGCACTGCAATACTGGGACAACAGTAGAAACTTTGCAATTCTGACACAACCAGTGCCAGCTTGGAGGAACCAAACCATAGGAATGCAAAAAGAAGAAAAGGAAAGGGAAAGCAAAAGGGAAAGGAAAAGAAGAGTAATACAGCATAAAAAATCAGGAACAGCACTTTCCACTGAAGGAGCTTGTTAAAGATAAACGCTATTTACTCATCAGTACAGTTGTTTTCAGGATTTTCCAGAGTCACACTGAATACAGGTCTCCAGCACACTAGCACTGGAAGTGGTAGCTGGAGTGCTCACAAAAGCACAGAGCAGGGCTCACATCACCTGCGAAGAAACGTTTGTTGCATTTTACCTTCACTTCAACACAACCTTCAACTGCATTTTAAAGTTATGTAAAAATTGATTCACAAAGATTAGTAATTATTTAATTTTTTTTTTCAATTTACTGAATGAGAAGAGGAGGAATTTCACACAGCCTTCAATGCATATGTTCAATTACTTGAATATTAATGAAAACCATCACAGGAGTTCTGTACCTAAGGACCTAGGAAAGTGGTTTTGTCTTCATATATTCACATGAAAAGGTAGTATCTTTGATGGAATATTGCTAAATATTACATGCAGGAGTCCTTAATGTTTAATACTTGTAATTTATTTAGATTTCATTTTTATTTAAAGGCTTATGATAACATTAGCAGTTGAAATAATGCAAACAGACCATCCTCTTGGGAGTTATTTTCTCTTCTGTTTTCCCATATACCCTTTAAGAAAGATACTCGACAACAGACAAGTCATATGTAAATTTATTTTCCACTTTGGGATTGTGCTAAATAATTACTAACAAAAATGTATTATTTAGCTCCAGGCTATCTCTCTGCATTAGAATTAAATGGCAACTATTTGCTGTTTCAGTCGTGGCAAGAACCACTGGGCTGATGTCAGCATCATTCTGAATGCCATTACCGCAGTCTCTGGCTCTTCAGAAGGAGCGGGCAGATTTATTAACAACCTAATGAAAGTCTCACATTTCTTTGAGCCTAACACCACAGGAAATATATTTTTAGTTCTACATAATAGTAATATTCCTGGTTATCTAAAGCTATCGCTTTATTAAGCAGGCTGCAATGACAGCCATTTCTCTGGGAAAATTCATTATCACATGCCATTTGAGCACCAGTAGGCAACTGTGCATATTTACTGTGAAAGAAATGCCAGAAAGCAGAGTGGGTTTTGAGTGTTTGCCAGAAAGTCATGTGATGTGCCCAGATCTGGTTTTAAGGGTTGTGGAGTTTTTAATGCCGTTCTTTTTTCCTGTAGAAACAGCATGGAAAGAGTAACAAGAGACAGCACAAGTCTGATTCCCAGCTGTTACACTCTCTGGAAAGAGCAGAATCATCAACACCCTGCACCCCTACTGACAGGCAGAACAGGCTGAAGAAATACAAGGTCTAAACCAAAGAATTGTTTGTATTTCATGGTTAGTAACACTGCAGTTAAAAGGTATGGGACTTACCACACTGCAGGCACTACCAAATCACACTGGGAATATCCTCTCCTCGTCTTTCCTTCCAATGAGAAAATGCCTGCAGCCTCAGCCATTTGGGGAGAATCTTTCCACAATATCCTACTCCATCTGTGAGTATCAGTGCCACAATCTGGCCATAAATTAGTAGTTTCTAAGGCTAATTGAGCATACATACAGACACACACTCCCCTGCCTTATTATGCCATCCTCTTTTCTTGTTAATGGCAGTATTTAAAATGGAAATATGGTAACAATGCATTCAAAACACATTGCAAACTAAATATTCATGAAGTCAAACAAATAATCCCAGAGGAATATCATCTTATGTATTCATAGCGGGGGGGAGTGTCATGTTCAGTGCTTGGCAATATACTTTTTCTGCAAGCAAAACACCGCTCAGTCAGCCCTTGCAGCAGCCTTGGCTTAGCCGTAGTCTCTCTTTCTCTTGACACACTGATCCCAAAAGCCCCTTTGGCCTGTCATAAAACCAAAGCATACAAACTTTGCTCTAACTTTAAGAATGTAATCCCTCATGGATATTGTGCCAAAAAATAACCAAAGGTCATGAACATCATCTTAGCAAGGTCTTCTGCAGTTACCAGAGCAGAACAAGATCAGGTTCCTTCTGGAAATGTCATTAGACTTTTGTGGAGGTAAAGTCAAGGAGCTCTTGACTAGGAAAAGTGATGCTTTTCTATGTCTGCCCTATTCAACTTAGGAGCGTCATCTGACTAAAATAGAGAATGAAATACAAATACTCTCAGACTTTTTGAATCTCAGTTCAAGGTAAAATTTGGACTCGCCCTTCTATCTAGACACATACTATCAAAAGGTGGGGAAAAAATGAGGGCTGTTCAATGATTATCAAATATTAAAATGTATCCTTGTATTCTGCATGCCACTCCCTAGACACAGCCTGCAAATAATATTTAACTTGAACTACTTCAGGCAGAGGCAGCTGAAGACTACCATGACTTCAGAATTCATGTTCCTACATTTTAAGTTTACTTTTTTCCATCATCCAAAAGCCAAATTCATATCGCCTTTTAGAAGGTGACATACAAAAACCAATGCTCACAATATTTAACATTCAGCTCCCAGACTTTTTACTATTTTGATAAACACATGGCCAGCATGTCTTGGCTTTTAGTCAAATACTGATTTAAAAATTTTGCTACTGCTGGTATTAAATCTACTTGAAGCAGATGGGGATACATCAATTCCCCTACTCATTATATAAAGACAAACAAAGAGAACACATTCACAGATATCGTTGCCATCCTGATTACACCTTCAGCCTCCAACTACAAATGCCTTATTCTTATTTGAACCAACATTCAGCTAATTACCACTGCAAACATGGCCAGGCAATGGACAAGTGAACAGATGAGCCATCTAAGAGATGAAGGCACAAAATTGTTTAAGTGAAAATTAAATATTGATTAAATAATAATTAAAATGTTGATTTATGTTTTTAAAGTTGAACCAAAAAGCAATTAATGTAATAAAATCCATTACATTCTTATTTTAACAAGTTGTCTAACAGAGGTATGCAGTTTGGTCTCTTATGTTCTCAGTAGATGGCTCATCTGACTTTAGATTCATTAATTTACACAACAACATAAACAGGACTTAATAGCTTAATTTCTAGTTTACTTCCCTATCTGGATTTAAATACAGCCTTTGTGCCATAGCAGAGGTATCCCTACAGATTTGTAACAGCAGAAAGCATTATTAATAAATAAAGCTGCATATCTGCAGCTAACTCTGACTTTTATTATGTTTACAAGGGCTCAAGTACATCTCCTCTTGCCATTCATTTTAATAGAGTCCAGGCTCCGTAACGCACTCTGAGCATCAGTAAATGAGCAAACATAGTGAAAACCTATGTATAATAAAAGCAGTGGCCAAGCATTGTCCAATTCTCATCAAGTGAAGATAAAAAACAACAGAGGAAGCAAGTTTTAATTTGATTAGGAGAGAGCATTTTATCATCAACAGAAAAAGGAAACACAGGATGGCCAGCAAAGGCTTCTCCTATGAAGAGAAACAGCCCCATTTCTCCAAGTAGCAGTACCTGTCAACAGTGTGAAGAGAAAGCCCAACACCACTGGTGACAGTATTTCACATATTGCCACCTTCTCAGTGACACCTGTCATGAAGCAAAATTAAATACTAAAATTAAGATTTTCCACAGTCAGGATATGTAAAAAAAAACAACAACAACAAAAAAACCAAACAAACAAAAAAAACCCAAAACCAACCAAGCAAAAAACCAAAAAACCAAACATCACACCTACAAAATGGAAATCCCACTGAAATCCCAAAGAGTGAGAACAGAAGTAATCAGCTGAGCAAGAGGGATATTGCTTTCTCACTTTCACTCTTGACTAGGTAAATGAGCTCTTGACTAGGAAAAGAAGCAGGCACGAGGGATGCAAGTTCAAATGCAGCCTGTAACAGCAAGTCCTGAAGCATCTGCTTCTGAGCTTTCTCTCTGGTACTCTTGGAAAGGCTGCAGCTGCCTCAGATTTAATGCTGCATCAAACTGGTAGTAGTAAGGAGATCCTCCCACCTCCCCACCTTAAAGATGGTTGTAACTTTAAGTCAAAAACCTTAAATTTATTTCACATTGATTTTAAGTGATTAGTATTTTCCTAATCAAATTGAGAAGCAAATTAGCCAATTGAATAACTGATTAGCTCCTTCCATGGTGCAAAGACTTAGATATTAATCAAATCACATACAAGATAAGCATCACTATCCTCACACTCAAACCAAGCACCTGCATGCCACAAGGGGAAAAAGAAAATATTATAAAACCAATGAATTGTAGATCTTTGATTAGTTCCAGGCACTTTTTTTCTTATCTAATCAAGATAATTATACAATAAATCTTTGAAAATATATGCTGCATTTAACAAAGCAGGCCTGATACATTTGTGCTCAATAAAGACCCTCCCCTCACTGCCTCACCCAAACTAGCTAATACCCTTCTCTTCCATAAGATGACCTAGTACTACAGAATTGCATTCCAGCAGCTGCCAAATGTTTTACTGGTACCGGTGTAAACAAGTCACTCACAGCATCATACCAACTGAGTTTCTTCAACAGACAACAGAAGATGGTTCATAAGGTTTTTGCTGGCTTAAAATATATATTGGAAAAAAAAATAGAAAGGAAAAAAGGCATCTAATGGTGTCAAGACAAATTCTTGGCAGAAATCAGCAAGAGGACAGCTTTCAGCTAATTAGATATGCTCTCATAATAAAAGAGTCATCACAGTCACTGGGAATTACTTCAAGCTGGGTTACGAGCTAGATATATCAATAACAAACTTAAAATACATTGTACCCAGAGAGATCCCATTATATAACTAGACTGTGCATGCCTGAGTGGTTTGGGGTTTGGGTTGTTGGCTTGTTTGTTGGTTTGGTGTTTTTAAATTTAAACTTGAGAAATCAGTATCTGTCTACATTAAACCTTTGTATTTCTACAGTATAGTTAGAAAACTATAAAAGAAGAATTAGACATTTTGGTTCCTAAATGCTTTCAAGTGAGCCATACTTTAACAGTTTCCTGCTTGTCATATGACTTTTCAAACAAATTGTAGTTAACTTTATCCATGCTATAAATTCCACGGTATAAGTTCTCAGATAAGAATTAAAATTTGTAATTAATTCTTCTCTGCCTACAACCAGCAAATATATTTCAACCAGCTTTATCATTCCCTGCATCAGCTATTGGATAAAGCACATTCATGCATTAGCCATTAGTAACTGTTGTATCTCTCCTGCCAAAGAGATCCAAAGGAGTCCATTTAGGTCCAACTTAACTTAAAGAGCTACTCAAGAAAACAAATGCTTCCTCAAACTTGCCCTTCAGTTACCACCAACATCACAATCTATGTCATTACACCATTTTCTTTTCCAGTTTCTCTATTCTTTCCTCTTTACGCTAGGAAAGCCCACACCCATTAAAATGTGATCACTCATCAATTCTCCCATACTGTCATATGCACATTTGTTTCTGAAGGGCTCAAAGCATTACTGTGAGGCTCTTTATAAAATGTATCTTAACTAGACTCTACTAAATTGGGTGGTACAATCCTTTCCACCTTGGGGAGGAGGGAGAGAAGAAAGGCAGGGGAAGCAGGAAGTGTTCACCTAGTACCATAACAAAAAAATTACCATATTTGTATTCAATTGTTACAATAACATTCATAATTGATTACAAATCTGTTGTCTTGAAATGATACAATATACAGGGGTCCAAATTATGCTTCATATACAATTTTATACATGAGGGATATGAAAAATTTCAGTCAACATCACCATCAAATTATCAGAACACCAAACTTCTACATTGTCTTTGGTGTTTCTCTAGGCACCAAATTATTGCATGTTGCCTTTGAAAGAGAAACATATATCTGGAAGCTGAGAGAGAGAGACAGAAAAAAGTCAGTGCCACCTAAATGGTGCTTATCAGTTTTTAAACACATTCCATATGTGATATCAAAATCTACAGCTAGCTATACAGCCTCAGTGGTGACTCAAGGAAAACAATCCACAATTTTCAGTATCAAAATACAGAAGTCTTTACTACTAGGACAGAATAAATAGATAATCTTTAATGAAGAACAAGAATGCATATGTGCAATTAATAGATTTGTCATAGAAAATACACTACTAGATTGGAATACAAATCTGGAACTCTTCAAACACAGTTGTTGTCAGAGCTATCGCTGTGGTATATTAAGAGGCTGTAACAGCTTTTGCATTATGAAATTTGCCTGGGTTTTATTAGTTTTAGTTTTATTCCTAAAGCAAAATGCTGTGGAAATGCTGAACATAACAATTCTGAAGCAAGCTGGAACAGTTGGTGAGATATTGAAACTCAGATTGACTGGAGGCCTTAAAAAAGTTCACGGGAAGTAACAAATGCAAGATTTCTCCACTATCTTTGTGCTATTACACAACACTCAAATAGAATTTCAGTATCTGCACTCATAAAACACAAGGACATCTCCAGTTAGTGCTGCAGAGCGGAAAATATGTTGCACTCTCTAAAAGGGTCCACAGCAGGTTATACACTTACTGATACTTCCCTGAATACTTAAATGTACTTGGCCTGGCTTTGATGCAGTACCTCCCAGATGTCATGTTAAGAATTGTGAACTTCAGCATCCTTAAAACAGCTGCTCCTGCTGTGCAAAGTAGCCCAAATGTGGTTCCCATTCAAAACTGTGTCTTTTTCTGCATGTGAACAGACTTCAGTGCATTACATAGCCTGCACTGTGTCAAGATGAAGGATGCTCAAGGAACACGTGATAACTGGTATCTCACTGGGGCTCTCAAGAAAACAAGTTTCCCACCTCAGGAGGCTACTCCTTAGAGAGATCTTAAATAAATACACCTCAGAATTATTTCACAGCTGTGTAAATACCTTAACTCTATGAACAAATGGAAAGACCAGAGCAGACATACAAGAGTAAAGCCTTGGTATCCAACTGTGCTATAGAAAGCAGGCTTTTGCTGTAATCTCCCCCTAGTTTTTTGGAGCTCAAACAATTACTACTACGCATCTAAAAGTCTTTCAGGAGCCTCAGTTAATGTTATTTTAAGCTCCTGCGAGAACATTTCAATAGGAGAATGGAAGACAATTATCATGCCTCCAGATAGCAATTTTAGCTTCTGTCTAGTAATCTTGAGCACCATATTTAAGGTACAATTTTCCCCCCACTCCCTCTATGCCAGTGGATAAAGCAGCACACCTGTGGGGAGGAGATGCAGCCTTCTACTGCCTCATTTTTCAACTCTAATAAACAAAAATTGTTAAACTTACAGCAGTTCCAACAGCCAGTCCGGAAACCTACTGGAGCTTACAAGAAGCAACCCTACATGCACCAGGGTACATTTACAGTCAGCCACACAACCTCAGACCATCTTCCAAAACACTTAACAGAGCTGCAGGTGACACTAATGAAAAAACCTGAAACTCATTAAAACACTGTTAACTCTTTGCACAAGAGGAACAATGGAGCCACATTTTCCTGCCCTCCAAAATCCACTTCATTCAGAGAAACACAAGCAGGTGTCATTCCCATAACCATTCCCCTGTTACTCTGTGACCTAGATTTTGCTCTGCTACACCATCCTCACTATGCTGCCTTTTTATTCATTTATTTGTTTATTTCCTAGAAAAACAGAGCTAGGCTTCTAACCCCTATGCTTGGACCTAAAACCAGTGCAATTCAGGGCAACTCAGTCTTCAGAGCATTGGGACAGCCTGCAACATGGTATAAACTGCTTCAGTCATTACAGTACCTTTTGAAGTCTAACACCTACAGATAACAATGTAAATCTCAGCACTGTTGACTTTTAAGTATTGATCATTTACTGCAGAAACATCCAGCTAATAGACTTATTCTAACACTCCCAACCTGTTTCCAAAACTTGCTGTGTGCCAGAAACTCTCACTGGTTTCTACCAAAAGCTCCAAGGTTACTCCTGTTAGAATCTAGGATGCATTCAGGTATTATCAACAGAAAAACCTTCAACAACTCAAAGCCTGAAAATCAACAGGGAACCTGAAATAGGATTCAGTATCAAAATAGGCAATAGCATTAATGCCTGGCTTTATTCTCATTTTGCTTAATTAAAAGACTACAATTTGAAACAAATAAATCAAACCTCTGCAACAGAATTTCCACTCTGCAAACAGCATGCTGCACAGCCACATTTTGTCATATACCTTAGATCCACATCACCCACCTTCACAAAATTTCAGGTGCACCAAGACAACTGGAAAACCAAATTACCAAAACATTTTATTTTTAACATAGTTTAATAAGAAAATAAATACCTGGATGGAAGAGAAAGATCCAGTTGGAGACTCTGCTGAGCCAAAGGTTGCAGACTAATCTCAACTACTGTCTGCTCTTACTGGTGTGACTGCCAGGACATCAAGTGCACCTGCACAGGCAGTAATTGCCCTGAACAGCCTCACCTGGAATCTCCACCTACCCCCATCCCAAACACACCTTCCCCAGTGTGAAAAGAAGCCTGGCAAGTGAGGTTCTCAAATACAAAAGAACACCTGAGACCAAACATAAATCCTTACACAGTTGCTGCAGCCATGATGCTTTTTTTTCCCCTTAATTATCCATGCAAGCAGAGTTTCCAAGGAAAAGTGTTTCTTCTAAAGCATACTACTTGCGAGTGCAAGATATAGAATTACTCATATTCAGATACTAGCACTTTATTTACATGCACCTACAATGTATCTTTTCCTCTAGGTACAGATACATGTGTTTAGATGCATCAGGATTCCAAAATGCAAACTCTATGAAGAATTCTACTGAAGAATATGGATACATCAGGATCACTGTGCTGGGAAAAGTTTAGTTAATTTCAAACTCATACATTTACTGAGTGCCAGAATATCATAAAAACCTCTAATGCAAGTGACATTTTATATTAGGAAAAATGCATAATAGAGTAGGTGTCCAGTATTTGAAACAGGTTTTCTAAATAGCTCTTGCTCGCTTTTCATCCCACCTAGACCAATAACATGCCTACGCGCTGAGACAGAAAGAAAAGGCAATGGGTAGGGGAATGCTCCTAATTGCTGTTTTATTCCCTACCAGAAGGGCTAAGTATTGATTCATAAATGTTTCCAGAAAAGAAAAAACTTAAAAGCTTGGAGGCCATATGTTATCATCACAGCTACACTACAGAACAGAAATATGTCTTTATTTGTGTGTTTACAGGAGTAACAGCAGACTCTGCACCTAATTAAGGTTTTACTGGTATTTTCTCATACTACATAATCTGTCTAGGGATATACCACCTATGTCTCCCAACAGAAGTTGTAATAGTATCTCTCTATGTCCATATATCCTTGTTCATCACTAGCATAATTATAAACATATGCACTTACCAGGTTCTGACACTGAAAAAAATCCAAATTCTGTCTTAAGTGTCACTTAGCTTGAAACTACAATGCTCACGAGAGAGAAAGCTCAAGTAGTCTCTTCATGTGATAAGCTGTCATCCAAAAGCCCGGTGGGCTGAGAGAAAAGGCAGCGAGGCAGAGGAAAGGTCCAAGTGACTTCAGCTGGAGAATAAACTCTAACTCCTATTCAACTACCAGCTTCATTTCAGGTTTTAATCTGACCATTTATCAATGGGCTTCAGTAATACTAAAAGAAAAGGAAAACATCATATTTGGCACACAATAAAATGAACTGTATCTACTTAAAAATAAATCATAAAGAATCCTCAGTCCTTTTTATTGTATTAATTGAAACAGAAACAAAAAATCAAACAACCCCCCCCCACAAACAGAACAAAAATAAATGACACTCAAAGATGGAGTTGACATCAGTCTGTCTATTCAGTGGAAATGGAACTGCTGTGAATTATGAAAATTCTGACTCCATCACGAGTTCTGCAATATTTAATACTAACTTAAAATCTGATTTTCATCATGTTTTCTGAAGATCACTGGGATCTGCAGCTTTTGGGTAACTTAGAGATTCTTGGTTCACCTCGTTATGATTACAGGGATAGCCTTGTTCACAAAGCTTGAAGTTTGAATCGAACAGCAAAGGTCTCACCTCATATTACTCAAGAAAATAGCTAGGTTTTATAGTTTATCTGCCTCAAAACATGTTACTGAAATTTGGTTATTTTCAAGGTAATTAGTACAATAAAGTTTATTAAGATGTTATTAATTGTAAAAAGCATTTGAGAACAAAATACATTACTATTTTCTTCTTCCCCAAGTAACTGTCATGCCCAAGTGTCATGGATGCATTCACTCAACCTGACAAGTGACAGTACTGCCAAAACCTTCCAGGAGAGTAAGCTCCAACATACTAACACACACTGAGTAGCAGAGGATGTCCGTGTGCCCACTGGCAGAAATGCACACAGGGATCTCATCCAGAAGCAAAAGCCTGCAGGCCACAGCAGCAGAAATAGCTATGTGACAGCCTCAGAGGGCTGCAACTTTCCAATTACTCCAGCAAGCATCTGCCTGGAAACCCACAGTGCAGCCTTACTATACGGCAGCAGGCTGCCAGTAAAACCGATCTGAGACAAGAAAGACACAACGAGAACAAAACACAGAAGAGAATGGAGAAAGTGCTCTGAACTCTTTGTATTAAAAAAAAAATAAAGTTGGGAAAAATGTTCACTGTTCCAAGAGAAAATGAGAAGATGAAATAATCAGTTATGATAAATGAAACAGCACCAGGCAAACCTCTCCATGCCTTTGAAATATGGGATGTGGTGAAATCAGAGTAGCACTGTGGGAAGAGAAGCAGTGATGTTCATGCCACACACTTTCAGGTGGCCGTGTGTCACAGAGAAGTAACGCTCTGTGTAAATATCTGGCCCTCAGTCACCAGAGCAGAAATTTGACATATATGTAGTTTTCTCTGTGCCTGAACATGAAAGGCATGTTTTCCTCTTCTCTGGTCCACAGTAGTGGCACAGGGACATTAGCAACCTTAATAGTTGTCCATCTTGCACATCATTTCAAAATAACTTTTAAGACTTGCAAGTGTTTTATAAAAAAATCCCTGATTTAATAACCCAAGTGAAACCTGGCTATTAATTCAAAGCCACGTTAAATGAGTGAGTGTAATTAATCTAAGCTGTGACAATGCACATGAGTGCTTTTTGTAAATGTTTCTATTTTTATGCTTTCTACAAATGCAAATAGGGAGTAAGAGTACAACAGAACACCACGAGACATTGGAATTGGGAGCCACACAAGTTGCCCCGATAGTTGACTTGGACACTATTTCAAGAGAGGTGAGCAAGTACTGCATTACTTCCACATTTTTCTCTTCAGTGCTCATTCAAAGCCCATTATACAATGGGAATTTTTATTTTGACTTCAGTGATCCTTAGATCCATTTACTTTTCACTGTTCAGTCACATCCAGTTAAAAATACTACAGAGATCATCTGACTTGACTGCCAACAAGTCATCTTTGCTTTATTTTCTGCAAGCAGTCAATCACAAAAATTGATACTCTAATAATATATTAATTCTATCGTTAGAGAGTTATTTGGTCTATATTATTTGCTTTATAGTATTATTTTTACAGGTCAGTGGCAAACAGTACTAATTTACAAACATAAGGATCACAAAGAGGTAATGAAAGCGTCACTTTGTGAGGCCCAAAAAATAACTTGGCCTTTAATTGTAAGTTCCACGGGCCTTGAAGTTGTCCCAGCAGACTAGGTTATCTTCACTTTGTTAACCAACTGCCAAGGAATACACATGGAAAATCTTAAAGTGGATCTTTGAGTGCATCCTTGGTCACTGCAGAACTAACTGAATTTCAAAACAAATCCATGTCCAACTGTCCAGTTTCCATCAAATGCTTTTATGCAGGATGTGGAATTTTAATAAATTTAAATCCAGCTATGTTGAACAGAGAGGCACGGTCACTGAAGTAACCCCTTTCCAGTGCATTTACTGACTCAAATATAGTTCATCTTGCTTGACCTTACTGGGGAAGGTGAATAAATAACAAATATGAATGGGAGGACAGTTGTAAAGAATGACATGCTATGCTGCCTATGGACACTCTATCTCAAGCATGATTATTTTCTAGTTCACTTAATCTAAATGTTATGCTAAGTAACAGACCATCAAAACCATTTACTTTTATTTCAATGAAAAAGTGAATATGAGACCATAAGATTTAAATCCTTCACTCTGAAGACCTTCTATAAAATAACAGTAATTCAAACTGTACCACCTATTAGACTGGCATGTAGGAAAAGCGGATAAACAAATACTTTTGTGAAAAGATTTTCCCATCTCCCAAATCAGATATGAAACTAAACCCAACAGTTTTCCATATAAGAAAATATGCAAGCACAAAATAATGTCATTGTAAAGCAGAGGAAAAAAATATTATGCTGAACAAAGACAGCATTAATAACCCTATATTAAATTGTAAAGCCACAGGAAATAGAATTTTTAGTCTTGCATTCTATAAACTTCCAAATACAATAGCTCTGGCTGATTAAATTCACTGAAGTTTCCAAACGGTTATCAGCTAAAAGCAGATACACAAATTTATCACTTAAAACCTTTCTACTTCTTACCAAGGATACAAGAAAATTTGCAGCTTTCCATCTAGATTACATATATTTCTGTTTGGGACTAAATTTGCTGATCAACTTACACCATTCATCAGATCTGTACTATGTACAAATTGCACACATATAGGATGTGTGTTTGGAGGCCAAAATATTTAATTTCTATACTTGGAAAGTGTATGAACTTAAAGGTATTCAAAACTATTTCAGAATTATTTGTAGCTCTAACATAATGTTTTAAAAAAGGTATAATTAGTTTTATGGCTCTCTTAAAACTTCTAATACTTATTCGCTAAAAATACGTGTAATTGCTACTGCCTCTTACAATCTACTCCACGGATGAACTTGCATTACTGGGAAAGCAAGCCTAGAAACTTAGAAACTGAATAATTTATAACTAAATCATCTCAAATCTCTGCAGCATTTCCAAAAGTACATCATATTTGCCTGTCTCCTTCTGGGATCGTACTTACCTACTACATCTTTAGTTTTTGCTTTGGTAGTACATGAAAATACATTCCAACCATAACCAGGAAAACAGGAGTGGTTTTTCTTTTCCCCAACAACAATACACAGCTTAAATGCACACAACTTGAAAACAAATATTAACATACAATATAGAAAGTTCAGCAACCTTTAGTAAATCTTCACGGACATATTTTAGCATATTCTTTCTTTCCCTTTGAAAATGAACTTGTCCAAATTTTAATCTCCATGAGTGTCTTCTTGAGGCTCCAGGTAAAAACATCATATGCAGAGAGGAATGGACAAGTTTCTCTTTGAAGCCTATTAAAACAGAGCTGTAGTTCATTTAATTGAGTTTAGAAATTGGAGACACCCTGGAGTACTGGTTTTGAAAAAGAAAAACACTGTCTACCACAATAATTACAAAATATATTCCAAGTCGTGTATAAGTTCTTTGATCTTCATTTTAGTATAATGATAATTAGTAATGTTAGCATAAAACTTTTGGTTTGGGCTTTTTTTCCAAGACAGAGAAAAAAACTTGCCACATTGAAATGTCAGATGAGGAAGAGGTTAGTTAAAACACTTTACTACAGAATTCAAATGTAATTCAGCTTTGGAAAGCATACAAAAGTCTCAAAGATTAATAACAGGAGGTTAAGTGCAGCATTATTCACCCAAAATTACATGTCAGCCACTAAAGCAAACAATATTGGTACATAAAGTCCACTGTAATAGAGCATTAAAGAGTCAGATACAAAGTGCAACTAATGCAGACATTAAAATTACTATTTAAATGTCATTTTGTTCTGCATGCAGACTAGCAAATATCAGCATCCTATTCCTAAATGCCTAAGAGTGATTAGTTCTCTAGTCACTGCTTTCCTATACTTAAATGCATTCACCTGAATGGTATCACAGAAATCAGTGGGCCTTCCCTTCATCTTGGTTTTGGTAAGCCCTCAGGTCCAGACTATCCTGGAGGTCTGGGCAGAAACACTGCTCCAGAATCAGTCATTTTTGAAGGGAAAAGTAGAAACAAGAACTAGATGACCTTTTCACGGTTAAAACTTTGTTTTATCTCCCCTGTTTAATAAAAGAATAAAATTATCTTTTGCTTGTGCCTATTTCTCTCTATTGCCGAGGAAGCCTAGTTGGTTAGTTTGACCCCCATGATGAAGTTTTAAGTGCCTCAAGGGTGGATGAAACTCACGTGTCTCTACAACCTTCAAAAACCTTTGCAACCTCCAACTACTGACCAGGTGAGACAAGGACAAGCAAGAACAGTATGTTTAGAACAGCTGAAGTAGCATTTGCAGAGATACTATCTTTCTCTTACATCAGCAGAAACAGAGATATTGAAGGAAACAAAAGCTTTTTGACCAGACTTGAAAAATAGAGGAACATCAAGCGAAGTAAAACTCTGGAAACACTTGGTTTATATAATTAGCTGGGTTCCAGAGCAATTAGACAATCATTAGAAAAGGGGAACTAGATTGTTACTGAGCAGAAAAAAGACTTTTAGCAGGGCTAGAAGCAATTAACTCATAATACATTACCCAAGCATGAGGAACAAATACTTAGCACCTAAAGAACAGCTTGGAGTTAGGAAGCGTTATTCAGGAAAAACGATAATCTGCCATAACACCCATGTCACTGTTGCACTTCATACCTAATGAAATTTTATTTTTAGCACTGATGTTCATTTTTAATGGTGGGTTGGTTTTTTTTTTCAGTTTATCTTGAAGATCAAGACAATGACATCAGGATTTTTTTTCTTTTTTTTTAAGAAAATGTTGATTTTCTTAGCTATTTTGTCCACTACTCATTGCCTGTGTAAGTTTATTTTGATACAGTGCTAGCTCTATTTGATTTTGCCCACTCCAATAGCACTCAATGTACTGGATAAAACACACCAGCTGCTGAAATTTGCACATATCTAATTGTCAAAAACCAATCAGTCCATGCCAGACTGCAGATACAAAGATGTATTATTGCTGTTAGTCCAAAAAGAGTCTTCATCTTATGAAGAGTTTGTACATGTTAGGGAACAGGAGGCTGACTGAAGACTGATGGAAATAAAAGTGAGGAAAAGTAAAGAAAGGAAGTTGGGAAACTTCTCAGAAGAAACCATCTGGCTTTGTAGAAGTCACAATTGCCTATGATATATTGTATATGCAATACAGGATGTAATAATAGCTAGGGAAAAACAAACAGAAAAACCCCAACTCTACAAAAACAAACCCACACCAAAAACCTGCTACTCATACTTGGTTGCTTCTTTCTTGTAACCAAAGTACCTACCCTGGTCAAGTTACTCTTTTAAAGGAAGAGTCTTTGCTGGCTGAGGGCCACCCTTAGACTGACGAGTGTTATTTCTCCTCAGATCATATACATATAAATCTCAGAGCCTTCACTTTCTAATGGCTTGAATACATGTACTAAAATAAGTCAGAAAATACAACTGATACAAAAGCCCTCAAAGCTAAATCCAAAAGCTATCACCATATTCTGTGGAAATTGTGCTACATGCAGCCAGAACAAGTTTGATAGCATGTCACATAAAATAGGATGGGTAAGTGGCAATTGCCATCTATTTATATATATCTAAAATACTGGATGTCAAGCATCCATCAGAGACAACAGAAATATCCCAAGCTTGGATTTTTTCACTCTCTCTAAATAGGAATTGCAATTTCAGTACCATTTCATTCAGAAAGATTCAGAAAGAAAGCAATTTAGAAATAGTAGTAAAACAGAAAAAGAGAACTATTGTACATTAATACTATTATTTAGATTTTTGGCATTTTCAATTAGCACTATAAAGGCCTCCAAGTCAATTAGAGTAGAAAATATTATAAATATGAAAGAGATTTCTCTTTTAAAAATTTCACCTTGGGATATATACTACTCCAATAATAGATACAAGTGTTTTGGCATTATTTATAATTATTTTCATGAAGATGACCCTAGTATTTTATTGCTGAAAAACTCTTGGGGTAAAACATGCAGTTAACCTCCTAACCTCAGTAAAGCAGATGTCTTGCCAAGCCACAGATTCTCCAAAATGTATAAGTACTATGCAGTGTCCAATATCATACATATACATCACATCTGAAACCAAACTCAACAACACTACAGATGAGTTACAAGGCAGAAAAACTGTATCATCTAAGCTCTTCACAGAATTCAGACCAAGTAGCACACTCACCACCACTCCCCACACACACAAGAATCTTACCTCAGAAATTCATTGCTTCAGCATTTCTGACTAAACTGTTCTCATATTTCTCAAATCAAAACTTGTGGTGGTATTTATTGCATGGAAGATACAAACAGGCTGTGCACCTGCAATCTTTCTGGACAGTTTCATGTCTAATGGCCTCTTCTTGTGACTGACAGCTCTGATAGGCTCAGCTGAAGGGTGATTTTAATGAAAACCCATTTTCCAAAGGGAGACTATTATGCTAGAATTATTTTTGTTCTAATCATAACTTTCAGCACAAAATGATCTCTCCTTTTCCCCTCCATCCTCAATGTAGTTCTAAATTGAAATACCAAACTCTTTTTACACAATTTGGTCTACTGACTTGCAGTCAGCTTTGCAAAAGGATACTTTCTTCAGCTTACGTAAAGCCTGAATGCTAGCTCATTTTGAGTAAAACAGGTCTTGGACAATTTATATAATAAACTGCTCTGTTCAGATGAATAGGATACGTCTGTTAGAAAACCTGCAGTCTAGAAGCATTCAACTCAATATGTGGGATCCAAAAAGACATTCAAATCCCAGCAAATCCCAGTTTTACTCTCTAAAGTGAAGATAAATTTTAGAATATGACCACTTAGAAAACAATCAGCTTTTTAATCATGCAGGAAGTGTTAACCAAGGCTCCACTTCTCAGCCTTCAGACCCTAACTTGAACCAACACTACTGTGCTCACACAGATGAACTATAAATCCCAGCATCAGTTAGTTGAGTCCTGAGCTCTTTAGATGACACAGCTGGGATACATCAGTCAAGATTTAGGTGTGACACTAAGGAAGAGCTGTGTATCTTGAGTCAGCAAACTGGACATGTATCTTTGCTGAAATGCCAGATTACAGAGACCAGGAGATGACCATCAGCTGCTGGCGGTATGAGCATACAGGTAAGACAGTGCCTGCTCCCTGGCACTGAGGCTTTTTGTTGCCTCCTCTCACTGAAAAATCATTTCATCCAAACGAGCTAAATGACTATTTCAGCAGCATGACAAATAATATATTAAAAGGCAGCAAAGGAGGAGTAAGGGCATGGAGCATTCTGCAGCTTAAGGTAAATGAGTATGCTGCTTACCTCTAAAAAGTAATCTTGAAGGAGTCCATGAGGAAATACAGCTGTCTTTTCTTATCTAAGGTGAAAGATGACTTCAATGTTAATGAAACACAAGACTAAGACACAAAACCAAGAATTAAGAAATGATTCTTTACAAAGTCTTGTTTCTTTATGCGCTATTCATCGAACAGCCCTTCCTTGCAGGTAATCATTTCCTCCAAGAGCTAACCTAATTCAGTACTGTAGGTTCAAGTCTGTCTGTGCACTGGTTTTTGTAGAGTAAAACCTGAAAACAAGATTAGGAAAATCTGCACTACAGCTGGGCACCCAGGGCAGGGTTTTGGTAACAGGGGGCTGCAGCAGTGCCCTATGTGGAAGGCAGCCCCGAGATGGTGACATCCAGTTCCAGACAGCTCTGAAACCAGCATAAACAACCCATTGTACCCAAAACACTGTGCAGATTTATGAGAGGTTTAAGAGAGCCAGCAGCAGCCACGAGGGATGAGAGACATGGCGCTTTAAATGCAAGTGAGATTTGGCCTGGGCAGGAGGTTCTCCATGCCAAAGGGAGATTCCCTGAGGGACTGCAGCTGTGGGGAAGTTATGTCAGGACAGGGACACCCCCAAGGGAACTTTGGCCTGTGGATGCCACTCTAGAGCAAGGACATTAAAAACGAGAATGGCAAAGAAAAAAGTAAACCAGAGAAGGGCAGAAATATACCATTATGGTATGGTACCCTACCTCCCACACTTCATCTCACCAGAAGATCTAGGGAATACTGAACCTAACCTGCAGTGAAAATAAGGGAAGCTGAGGCTAGGAAGGGTTAAGGATACGTGTCTGGGTTAAGCTGAGCCACGGGAATGGGAAGAAAAGGAGTTGACTTGTTTAACTGTTGATGTTGTTTCTTTTTATTCCCCCTTCAATACCCAAACCCATGATCAGAAGTTTCTGTTAACTGGAACAAAAATAAATTCAACAAAGATTCCCAAGAAACCTTAGCTCTTAACATAATGCAATACCAAGGTAAAAGTGATTCTTTCTTTAGGCTTCATACTAAGCAGAAAAACAATAGGCGTGTTTGTCTCAGTAGTTGTACAGACCATCATCAGTATAATTACAGCAATGGTGTATTCAATAGCTTGGAGAAATACAAACAGATTGCAGTAACATCCCGTTAGGTTATCTTTCAACATATGTCTGAGCTAAACAGACTTGAAAGTTCATCAAAATAGATTTCTCCAGACTGACCAGATTTAGGTCCATATCGTTACCCTACTTAGGAAGCACTGACACTGTAATTACTTCAGGCACCCATCTGGCACAAATCACAACATTAGTTCATTTCAGATGTTCTCAAATACTAACTTTGTTTTCCTCTCGGTTAGACTGTGTCATGAACATGCAAATCATGTCATGCACAACAGGAAAGCAGAAAGCAGTGATTTCTACCTCATGATCTTGAAAAACAATGGCAGTTGCTAGTTTGATTTACTTTAGGGTTCACATTATAAATGACAGCAAACTGAATCTGTAATTCTTTGGTTTCTCTTCAATGACCTCATTGTAGCTCATAGGTGTTTCATATTTACTGGTAATAACTGACGCAGTCCTTGGTAGATGCCAAATACTGACACAATAAAGTCCAGAAGATCAATGTTCTTAGTTTCCTGAATAGGTCAAACAATCTGAAATAGGATAGTGCATTTAGCTTTTACTTTTTTCTCTCCCCAAGAAGATTATTGTATTGTTTAATTATTAGTTCAAAATATTAAGAAAAAAGAAAAAAATATAAACCAAACAATTCTTGCATTATGGACTCTGCGAGGAAAACAAAATTGTTCTTGAATTCAAAATTCCAGTCCACTGGTCTTAATCAGACACACAAATCATTTATGTTCATTACCTGAAGGATTATAACTAATGAAGTCAGCTGTAATGCACAAAAATGCAAGGTTAAAATTTCAAATGATTTTTCTCTTAATTTTATCTAACTTTTATTCAAAGGTGCCAATTTTCTGACAACTCCTGACCATAAACCCATGCACATGTTCATGTAAAATCTAGGAGAATTTTACTGAAAAGTTATATATGTACATGTACTTATATATTGCAAAAGATGCAAAAAGAGTGTAAGTAAATTGTGTTAAGACATTCAGTGAAGCAGGTTATACATCAGGTATTCGTAAAAGACTTTGCTTTTCCTTACAAGACAGATTTCATCAAAATCTGCAGACTACTATTTACCAACTTACCAAAGTACATCCCAATATTCACCATTATTAAGCAGTCAATTAATTCATGTTCATCACTGTTATGCAGTTGCACTGTGTGTCATGAGGTAGGAAATGGCTATGAGCACAACCATGAAAAGTTTTCCTAGACCAACTTCATCAGTCACCAATACTTTGAGGCTTGGTCAGCTAGAAAGGGTTCATTGGTTAAATTAACATTCTCCATCTGTGACTGTGGTAACCCAACTTAAAACAAAACTTCATTGGGAAAACGCCTTCATTTGAAGCTATTTTCAGTGCTACTCCATTAACGTGAGAGCCGTTTCTTAACTTTGTGGTCATTATCATCTGGATAGTCACCATTTCAGTTCCTATTGATACGCAGACAACTAGTTTTGTTCTGATACATCAATTCACATAGCTGATCTCATGGAAACAACAACCAGCTGCTTGAGATTTCCAGATTTGTTTGAACACTAACAGGATTTGTTAGCCTTCTCCATGAATTTCTGAGGCTAACTAGAGAAATGAGGTCTTGGTCTTTCCCAGGGCACTTCACAGCCTGGCTAAATACCATGTATTAACAAGGAGGAAGGCAGCAGTGAGATTATTTAGCCAGGCTCTTGGGAAACTCAGCTACGCTCATGCCAACAAAAGAGAACTAGGTACTTTTAAGACTGAAAGTAAACTGGAGGTGACAAGTCTGCATGCTTGGAAGCAACAACTGTTTGTGTCATGTATATCTGCTGTGCTTTGCTGCAATCTGTGCAATTATATCTGAGATCCCCTTTAATGGATGGGGGGAGGGGAAGCTAAAGAGCTTTTGTAGATGCTACTAACAATGAAAAAGGGTGTTTCTACAAGGTAGTCCAGATGGTACGTGAATCTGGGTCAGAGCTGCATCATACATTCCCAGTTGGAGTTTAGAGGGTAGATAGCATGTTTTGTCTTTACATAAACAAGTTATTAGGAATTGATGTCATTAAGAGGAATCTGCATTTCAGAGGTTATTTCACCAAGTTTTTCACCATAAAAACAAGTTTATTAATTGAATATAAACAACAAAATATAAAACTGCAATACAGCTGTAACAGAATATGCCTGGAGTTCTGACTGCTCGTAAGTTAGTGTCAATAGGTTATAAATCATGAAGGCAAAGCCTCCCTTTAATATGTGGTAAAGTGCTGCAAGGATGTGATCATTCAGTGGTCTTTAATTGGCCTCCTGTCCTCATCACACTGCATAGCACTTGGTAGTCTTGTGATGTTCATCAACAGTGAAGTCTATTGAAGAGCTGTTTATTTCCACCTTTGCCCAGATACCCTTCTTGCTTGACCCTGCCTTTTCCAGGTACTTCCCTCAGTTAATGTGCTTTCTTGGCCTTCTGCTGCCATTTACTCTAGAGATCAGACACACGTCTCCTCTGCCCTCTTTCACTCCTTACAGAGATGTCTCAGATCCTCAGCAGCTATTTTAGACTTTTCTCCGTAAGGGTCACACTACCCTGAGCTGTTTAAAGACAGCTTTAAAGATACTCTACACAAAACTATTGTTCCAGTACAAGTCTCCCTCCATATCAGCATCAATAAACAGTGCATGTATTCTCCCTCCCTTTTGATATCTAATGACATTTCTATCATACCTTACTAGCACTTAGATGATCATAAAGCCTTTTTGTACTGAGCCTTTGTACAATAAATGACGTGCTCTGGATTGGAAGAGTGGGTATTAGCATCACCAATACCCACTCCAATGTACAGCTCCACAGATTATCAGCACGTTGCCCTGAGGCATGCCTTCAAGAGGCTTAAATTGTAAAGGAGCAAAACCAGGTGATCTAGTGGCAGGGGAAAGAAAACATGGCATAAACACTGCCTAGTGGTATCGCCCTGTTTGCAGATACAGGAGAGTGATTTGTTGCCAAGTGTTGCATACCTGAAGCAGCCCAAGTGAGCCTAGATGTGGCTGCCAGTCCTTCATCTTCTCCCCAGCCGTAAACTCCCATTCCCTTTCTGGCATGTATCTGACCATTGCATGAACCATTTCATCCTGCTAGACCAACAGAAAAATAGGACACTTCCTAAGAGAGCATCTTCAGCTGCAATTTCAGCTATTCTCCACTCAGCCTTTGTGAGAGACCTCCGATGCAAGGGTGGTCACAGTGCAGGCCAAGCTCACATAGGTGCCCGTTTTCATTTTTGCTCCCACTCACTCCAGACTTAGTCAATTATCCCAGCCAAGGCCACTGTTTAATTTATCCCTGGAAAACTTTACTCTGCTTTTAAATGCAAGTGCAGGGAACAAAATAACAGGGAACAAATTCTAAGCTTGTTCTCTGTGCCAGAGGACAAAGAATGCCCAGTCTCTCCACCATCTTTGTGGGAATGCCTTTAACAGTGCCAGAGGCTAAGCATAACTGGCATGATTGAGCTCCTTGCTTGGCACATTTAGCACCAGGCAACAGGAAGAGAAGATGCTCAACTTAAATCTGCCTTTAGGACACAATGAACTTGCTGCATCTCAGACACAAATGTTTCAGGGCAATGCAGCACCATGGCACATTCATTACATCAGCCCACT
>JAVHNF010068923.1:0-13525 GCA_034783455.1 Micropsitta finschii | reverse complement strand
CTTGAATATCTCCAATGTAGGAGACTCCACAACCTCCCTGGGCAACCTGTTCCAGTGCTCTGTCACTCTCACAGTAATTTTCCCTATATGTTTTGACATTTATTTCTTCTTTCTTTTTTTTTTTTTTTTCCCAGTGTTTGTTTCCCAATACCTAAATTGATACTCAAATATTTAAATTCCCTGAAGTTGAGTCTGTTTTACGTACAACACTAGTTGGTGGATAATTTCACTGTCTCAACTCAAGAACTTTCTTGCTTTTTCTTCCTATATTCTTCCCCATTCCACTGGAGGGTGGGGATAGAGTGGACAAGCAACTAGGTGGGAGTCTGGCTGCTAGCTGAGGCCAGTCCACCACAGCCATGTTAATAAAACCATCTATTTGCACAGGTGAGAAGCCAGTACATCTGGCTATCTGTATATTAAAATATCAGTTCAGTCTGTTGAGATGTAATTGGAAGAACCTGGATTCGAAGTCTAGGGTAGTAAGTCTTCATGCATATGTGAAAAAGGAGGATTGCTTGTGTATTCTAACAGCTCCTTCATTGCACCCCACTCAGTGGGGTATGGCCTTCTACAGCTCCATTACTGTGGGCACCATGATGGGCTGGTTCATGGTAGCTCAAGTTACTCAAGAGAGTGAGAAATTTAAAAAACAAAACAGGGGCAAATGAGAACAAAAAGCAGTGAAGTTGTTACAGGAGATCATGTTTTCCTGCTCCTGTCCAGGAAAAGCACTCCTGAATTGTAACAGTACTCTTAGTCCTTTAAGGTTTTAGTGCTAGGAGTGCTTTAGCTCTTGTGAGGTTTGCAGCAGCTCCATGGACTTGGCGCATCAGCTAGTGCTCTGGTCCTTCTGTCTGGAAGTGCTGCATGAGGAATATGAGGGGGTTTGAGTGGTCAGGAAACTGACTTGTTCTGGTTTTCTCCTGACAGAGATGGATGAATGTTCTCTGCCAGATAGTGGTGGGTGTGAGCAGCACTGTGAGAACACACTGGGCAGTTACAAATGCACCTGTGAGCCTGGCTATGAGTTGAGAGCTGATAAAAAGAGCTGTGAAGGTGAGTAACCTACAGATTGTCTGTATAGTATGGGTACTACAATCTTGGAGATGATTTTCCTTGCCCTTGGCTCCTCTTTGCTTTTGTTTATCTTTCCCCACCTGAAAAAATCCTTCTTTTGCCGACATCTTCCATTGAAAAACAAGTTTTGGTTGAAAAACTGAGAATACTGATTCTGTACTGGTAAACATTTCTAAAACCATTTGCTCTTCATAACCAGAGATTCCTGTTCAGACTGGATCTCCCACAGTGCAACATAAGGGAGGATGGGCATTATAACCTAAGCATTAAGTGGCACAAAAGTATTTCAATCTAAGGTTGAATTTCTTATTTTTTACAAGAAATTTATTTTGCAGAATAAAATATCTATGTTTTGCTTGCATGCAAACCAGACATTCTGCATACTGAGGAGTAAATTTCCTTCTTCTGTTATGGGATTGGAAAAAACAACCCTACAGCACGTCTTCAGTAGAAACTGTTTCTGTCAGCTTTCTATTTACACAGTTGATCTCTTGAAACCAGCGCTTGCTCCTACCAACAATACAGCTGTTGGTGTGTGAGAATCCACCCATTGTTCTTGTCTCTTAGCTCTGCCTTTTGGCTGAGATATGTAAGGAGCTCCACACCGAGTGGTGCTCTCAAAGTCACACAGTTTGCCCTGACTTCTAAATTTTTCACTGTCCGGGAAAGGCTGCTATTGACTTGGTAAGGACAGAGTTAAGTGCCATTTTTTTTAATAATTTCTTGCAATTTTGAGCAAACAAGTTGCTATGACTTGGCAAGCGTTTTCTGAACTTCACTCTCAGTCTCCTATTTTAAACTTCATTTGTGGGCAATACAGGAAGGATAATCTTTGAAATTGTAGCGAGGCACATCAGAGTAAATTGCTTTTGTTTCTTCTGACATGCTTGCCACTCTTTTTGTATTGAAGCTGTTCCCTTGGGTTTGCTTTATTGCAAATAGAATTTTGCAACAAAAGAGCAAACTGAGATGGATTCCTTTGATGCAAAAGCCATGTCCTCCCACAAGAGGATGAAGCTGAGATGTCCCAAGTTTTCCAAAGAAATTGCATAATAAAGTTTTTGTCTTTGTCTTCAATTTTCCCTAGAGAAGATGCAGTCCACATATAATAAGCCACTGAAGAGTTGATTGGGGTGTCTTCCTAGGATTCCATTATCTTCCAGTTATCCCATGACTAATAAACTTGAAATAGTATGGTTTGTATGACTGAGTGTGGGTAAACTTGCCAAGCTGATCTTTACAAATATGTTGTGCATGTCAAGTCAGCTGATCCACAGTTGAAACTACCACCACTCTCTAAGCCCAAGGATAGAGAGCAAAAAGATCAATCTTACATGATTTAAGTGGCTCTCAAGGTCATAGGCTGGCTGTGTGTTTTTCACTGGTGAGTGAAGGTGAGGTTTCTGTCTTCTTCACAGCTGCCAGCATTTTTACCTGTTCTGGAGGCCAGGATTTGAAATGTGCTACCAACCAGGATCTGATTCATTTTATAGCTAACAGTGTGGCCCACTCTGTGTGTCTGAACAGAACCAAGTAAAACTTGTGTTCATTTATTGCCTCTCCAGCTGCGTGTGGGGGCTTCATCACCAAGCTCAATGGGACCATTACTAGCCCTGGATGGCCCAAGGAATATCCTACTAATAAAAACTGCGTCTGGCAGGTGGTAGCTCCAACCCAGTACCGGATCTCTCTGCAGTTCGAAGTGTTTGAGCTGGAAGGCAATGATGTACGTAACCAGTCCCTGCATCTCAGAGGTGTGACTACTGGCTAACTCAGAACTGGATAAATCCTTGGGGTACAAGGAAAAGGAGACTCTGTCTTGCTAGTGGAGCTTCTGGTTGTTTCCTAGCCTTTACAATAATAAGTCATTAACAGTGATTGTTCTCCCTGAAGTCTGGATCCACTTTCTCTTTGGAGTGGAAAATCGTTCTGTTATAAATGGGCTTCTTTTCTCTACCAGGTTTGCGTAACTGTAGGTGTTTTCCGTCCCTAATAGGTATCTCATCCCCCCCTTACCCAGGGCTGTCTTTGCATGAAAATAATTGAAAATGAACAATGAAGTAAAGTTCTCCAAGGATAAACAAACCAGTCAGTAAGAAAGTCTGTTCTCTGCCCTGCCAAGGGCAGGGTGGAATTTGAACAAAACAGTTGGGTTCTAGCTTCACACTGTAAATGGGAGAAGTGATTTTCCTTAATTCAGCAGGCTGCAGAAGTTTACTCAACACTATCAGGGTCTTGGATAAAGTCAGAGTAATTATTTTAGCTAAATTACATGGAACCTTTGCTAATCTGGAAACACACCCATGCTTTAAGGTGAGGGAAGCAATGGAAGAGGATGAGAACACTGATAGAGGAGAACCTGGGGAAGATAGGAGTATGTTTGAGTAGAAGGCTGTTTCTGTTCCCTCGGTCAAGCCTCTGTCCCCTTCCTCTGAAATGTTCTGTTCAATGTTGATGGAGCTGAGAAATCTCCTCCTCTCTTGGCAGGTCTGTAAATATGACTATGTTGAGGTTCGTAGTGGGTTGGCTTCTGACTCCAAGCTGCATGGCAAATTCTGTGGCTCAGAGAAGCCCGAAGTAATCACATCATATGGCAACAACATGAGACTGGAGTTCAAATCAGACAATACAGTCTCCAAGAAAGGCTTTAAAGTTCACTACTTCTCTGGTACGTGGCTCTATTCTTTCACTTGGTTACCTGTCTCCTCTGACTGAACCTCTTGTTTTCGGGGAATTTTCTTCAACATCCTGTCAAATCAGGCAGAGCCTGACATGGTTATTTTCATCTGAAAACCATGGTTGCCCTCTGCTGTGTCACTTTTCATCTTGGTTTCTCAGTGCAGTGTTCGGTCCAGTTTCATAGTGTAGTCTCAATAAGATACATTGATGAAATCCATACCTCCAGTCCTTTTGCAGCAGGAAGCAATGTGGAACCTGACCTGAAATTAAAAGAATTAGATTTCCAAAAGTCTTCTGTATAGTAATCCTTCCCATCAAAGCAGTGCATGCTGATCCTCTGTTCTGAATCCATAGTAGCTTTTGGTGTCAGTGTTGTACCTTCTTGGCAGGCAGTTCTGGAGGTTAATAGTACATTGTATAGAAGTGGAAATTAAATTTCATGCTGTGTCTTCACCGAGGAGTATTAATGTTTTTGAGAAGGATGATGAAGCAGAATGGCCTTGAATTAAACAGTTGTGTAGTAGAATCAGGCCTAAGGGCTTGGCTAGTTAAATCTCAGGAAGGATGAGGTGGGGTATGTTTCATCTAGAAATACTTTTGAGGGTGAGGAGACAGATGAAGTTAATGAGGTCAAGGGAGGATACTGGTCCAAGAAAAATTGGAGATAAACTGTTCATAAATTAAATTGGACTGGAAACCATAAACAGATTCTATGCTCAGAGCACTGAGATTCAAGAATGTATAGTCCTGAACACAAAGGAGTGAACATCCACTGGGGCATATTTCAGCTTCAGAGAGCAGCTCATACCTTAGATCTCCTTTTCCACCTGGCTGCTCATGCTCTTGTACAGAGCTATATAAAGATGGAGGCTCATCAGAGCATGTGGAAACTTGAAAATATAAAGACTGGCCAGTGGATATTTGCCTAGGCTAGTGAATTAGTGAATGGACTCTGTTCTAAAAGAATGACACGTTACTAGATAATCTTAAGGTCCTTTCCAACTCTAACTATTCTATGATTCTATAAGTTTCTTTTAACCTATAGCACTGCTATAGGTTAAAAGAGGTATTTACTCAAAACCTAAATTATATAATAAAACCCATTTGCAGTGCATTTTATGGAATAAAGAACAATTGAAGAGAGTTGTATCTGGGCTAAAAAGCTGACTGGACTAATCCAGCAACAGAGGTTGGATGTTTGCACTGGCATCTGCCAGTCTGGGTATGGCACTCCCAGCTGGCAACTGTGGTTGTGCATTTCTTATTGTCAACTCCGTGCTTGTTGGTTTGATCCTGCCCAGACAAGGACGAATGCTCCAAAGACAATGGTGGTTGCCAGCATGAATGTGTCAACACCTTTGGTAGCTACACATGCCAGTGCAGAAATGGGTTCATGCTGCATGAAAATGGCCATGACTGTAAAGAAGGTAAGTTCCTCACTCCCTGCCCTCAGGAAAGACTTTGAACATAGTTTGCTCCAGGATGCTTTCGTGCCAGGTGTACCATATTTGTACCACATGCCAGTCTGGGGCACTGAAAAAGCCCCTGTTAGCTGAAAAACTACCAAATAAAATGAAGGAGACCTGTTTTAGCTGCATCCATTCCCCAGTTTGGCCCTCTGTATGGCCATGGGGGATGGACAGGGTGAGGGCAAGAAGTTGGCTTAGCGAAAGGATTGATCATGGGACATGATTTGACTAATCACTGCTGCTTCAATTTAATTATTGGGTTTGAGTCAGAAGATGAAGGATGAGCTGATCTAACTGCTTGCTGCTGCCAAAACTACCCGTCTTCCTGCACCCTACCCCTACTGTGTGCAGCAAAGGCCTTCTTGCGTATGACCTCTGGTCCTTTTCTTTTTTTGGGGGGGAGATGATTAAGCTTTCCAAGTTGGCAAAACAACACAAGGCTGAGACAGCATCAGAATCAACACGGTTGGAGAGGTTGGATACCATGTCCCTAGAAACAGGGCAAATGAGATGGAGGAGCAGGAGAATACACCTGAAAGTGAGAAGGTGGATGAGGTTAATGAGGCCCAGGGGAATGAGATGGTCCATTTCACCAGCTGCCAAGTTAGCTCAAAGGAGTGTAGGACAAACCCACCAGAACTATGCAGTAATACTAAAAGGTCTTGTTCAGTGACTGAAGCCTTCCCTGTTTCTGCCCTGCTGAGGGTGGGAAGAGAGGAACATGTAGGATGTTATATGGTTCCCATGTGAGATCTATCTCGATGACTTCATCTTGTGACCTCTCTCTCAAGCTGGTTGTGAGCACAAGCTGAGTGGTGCAGAGGGAGTGATGAGCAGTCCAAACTGGCCTGACAAGTATCCCAGCCGGAAAGAGTGCACCTGGGACATCTCTGCAACGCCTGGCCACCGAGTGAAAGTAGTGAGTAACCAGTGAGCAGGAGGGGAGGAGTAGTCTGGACTGTGAGGAGCTGAACTATTTCTCCCCATACTGTGTGAGTGGGACATTGATCTCCACAGGTCCTGTTTGGGATGCTCAGAGGAAGGCATCCTAGGAGGCTGCCTCTGGCCTGCAAAAGAGCAGAGTGTCTCAGAGAAACATGAGGCAGAGGTGAGTCTCTTGAGGAGATGGCCCTCTCTGTTAACAGAAGGTGTAACATGCCCTCCCACCTCTGCCCCTCCCTCTGAGCCACTCTGTGGGACCATATCTACACAAGGTGGTAGCAGAGCCAGTGCCCAGCCCCTCTGAGGGAGAAGTGTGAGGCCCACTTTACAGCATGGCCTGATGCATATGGCAGGGCATGCCCAAAGCTGTGCAATGGGGAAGATAGTGCCTTGATCACTGTGCTCAGTGGAAGTAATACTGAAGAACTGCCCATTCAGTAGCTAGGCAGGATTTCCAGCAGGAAAAATAAGAGCATATAAGTCTTGCAGTTGAAAACTGTTGTCATGCACTCATGTGAGGCAGCAAAGCTGCACATTTATATGAAATTCTGAGCTTTGTCACCCTGAGATCACTCTTGTCTGAAAGCACACCGTTCTAGTTTAGTCTGTGGGAGGAGTGGGACAGACATACCATTTAACCTCTTTTTGATCTGGTTTCATACTCTGTTAAACTGCATACTCAGATTTACAAATGTCTGTTTTAATTCTCCTTATTCTTGCTGTAGACCTTCAATGAGTTTGAAATTGAACAGCACCAAGAATGTGCCTATGACCACTTAGAAGTGTATGATGGGCCCAACAGCAAATCACCTGTCCTTGGCCGTTTCTGTGGCAGCAAGAAGCCAGACCCTGTAGTGGCTTCTACCAACAAGATGTTCCTCAGGTTTTACTCTGATGCTTCTGTGCAAAGAAAAGGTTTCCAGGCAAAGCACAGCACAGGTAATCTGGTTGCCTGCCAATATCCCAGTGCTATAAGATGTCATCAAGTCTTCCTGCATTTTCTTACCAGGCAAAACTAGACACACTTTTCACCCAAATAATCTTAGCCTGATTTTTAAGCGATTGTATATTGTGCTGACCATTTCCCAGACCATTGTTGGCACCATACCATAAATGCCAGCTTCCATGTACTGGCCCAGACCAGAATTTCAGCTACAGGACAAGCACAAAGAACATGTGAAGTCTTCCTTTAAGCAATTGCTTTCTAAAATAATGCTGTTTTCTAGATTACAATGTAGCAGGAATCCCATCCTGCTAGTTTTAGTTGGTCACTTCTTTCCATGCATGTACAGTACCTAAAGAATCAAGCTCCTCTAATCTACGTGGGTCATCAGATTCATGAGTGACTGGAGAATTCACTGGTTTATGGTAGTTTGGTGCATTTTACTTACCTTCCCTGTTGGACATGCACTTCAGGCTGGAGGTCTTCTTGTGGCTGGCCCAAAAGTGGTATGATGAGTCTTTGTTGTGAGGTAACGCCTTTGAGAGACTGGTTTGTGCCCTTTTCTCCTTCCAGAGTGTGGTGGGCTCTTAAAGGCTGAAGTACGAACTAAGGAGCTATATTCCCATGCTCAGTTTGGGGACAACAACTATCCAGGTCAAACCAACTGTGACTGGGTGATTGTAGCTGAAGATGGCTATGGGGTGGAGCTGATATTCCAAATATTCGAGATCGAGGAGGAGGCTGACTGTGGGTACGACTACATGGAAATTTATGATGGTTACGACAGCACTGCACCCCGCCTGGGACGCTTCTGTGGCTCAGGGGTAAGCTGTGGTGGTGGTGATTTCATAGGGATAACTGGGGTTGGCAAGGAAGAATACCCTTGTACTTCTTTTGGAGAGAAGCAGGTGTCACAAACTGATCATGAGAATGCCTTGTGTGTCTGGGTTTTGCCTTTCCCCCTGTTGCTACAGATAACAGCCATTATATCTGATGCACAGAGTTGGTCTGGAAACCTTGCTGTCTGCTTTGCCCTTTTTAGCCCAGGTCCATGTGCAGCAGCATGGGACTGCCACAAAAGTGTTGTGTAAATGTGGGAAACTTCTTCCAAAGGCC
Source organism: Micropsitta finschii (assembly GCA_034783455.1). NCBI lineage: Eukaryota > Metazoa > Chordata > Aves > Psittaciformes > Psittacidae > Micropsitta > Micropsitta finschii. The sequence continues at coordinate 5,296 of JAVHNF010068923.1, read as the reverse complement.
AGTTTCATCCTCAGTCACTTTCGGCCTGAAGCCACACCACTTTGCGGCTGTGCTGTGGCAAAGGGTGGAGGGACTTGCAGAGCTGCGTGTTCACTTCAGGATGATGTTCTGTCTCCTGAACTGTTATCTGTGTCCCTGTTAACAGGAATGACTCTGTTAGCATAAGTAATGGTGTGTGGGTTTTAAGAAAAACAGAGGTTGGAGCAGGTGATGGCAGTGGGGGAGATAACCAGTGTTACCATGTAAGATAAGTAACTAAGTTATTTTGGTAGTAATGAACTCTGGGAGAGCCTCAGTTGTTGAACAGGGTCCAGTTGAATTGTGCAATTTCCTGAAAAGATAAGGACAAATTAAAGCAAACTCAGAAGACTGGAATAAGAATATCCTGTGGGAAAAATTAAAAAAGAAAAAATACCAGCAAAAAAAAACCCACCCAAACCCCAAAGCAAACCAACCACCCCCCAAAAAAAAACCCCAAAAATCCAAACAAAACCAAACAGGTGGAAGAACTGGGACTGTAGAATGGACTGACATCAGTCTTCAAAAATAAAAGGCAAGCATACAAAGAGCAAGGGAATATGCTCAGGAAGTCAGAGCAGGGCAGGAGGTACTGAGCACTCAGTCTTCATGCTTAATGGCCAGTCTATCTCCACTGTGAGCTTAAATTCTAGCATCATAATGCGGACAGTTATATAGCCTGCAGGGTTGACCACTGTGTCTTCTTTCCTTTCCTGCAGCCTCTGGAAGAAATCTACTCTGCAGGGGATTCCATCATGATTCGATTCCACACAGATGACACCATCAGCAAGAAAGGCTTTCACGCCCAATACATAAGTACCAAATTTCAGGATGCATTGCACATGAGAAAGTAGTTTAACTGCTCCTCACAGACATTCCCCATCTGAAGACTGAGGCATTTAATTGTGATCTTTGCGTTGTTTTTTTTTTTTCCTTGAAGCTTCTGTGCACCTGGCCAAAAGCAGTGTACAGTATTTTCTGTAACTAAAACTAAATCCAGTCTCAAAGGTTTGCCTCTGCAATTATTAGTATGATCCTTTCTTGTTAACATACCCAGGACCAAAAATTGTCTTCTAATCATACCTGTCAGGGCATAAACATTGTATTTTGCACAGCTTGCCACGTGGCTGAGTGGAGACTAAGCTTGAATTGAGAAAACCCTTCATCTCTTGCGTATCCTGTTTCTAGGTGACATTTCCTAAGCATCCTGTACACATGAGCTGTCTCAACATATTTTCTGGAGCAGGTGATGTGAACAGCCACCCAGTAGGAACTTCTCAAAGGAGTATGTAAGCTGCCTACTCTCCCCTTCCAGCCCAAAATACTCTGTGCAATAAGTGAACAATGAGATGGCTGGAACTCCATCACTGCTTCTGTCCTGTGTATTTATTGTCTTGATTATTGTGGGTTGAGAGCTAGGCAAGGGCACAGGGACAGTCTCCTTAGGGCTGCTAACTACTTGGATCACAGTGAATGAGAATGGCCCAATGCCTGAATTGCAGTGATTGTCATGGTATATGTTGAATGGAAGTACTTCAATGCAGTGTCCAAGGGAAAGGTGGTAGCTGACAGAAAAGTGCTGTGGTGGGGTGCAAGGCATGACTGTTGTGATGGTGGCAAAGCTTAGTAATTGGAGTGCTAACAGAGTTACACCACCAAGCAACGCAGCTCAGAGAGCTGTAGGCAGCAGTTCAGGCCTTATCTGAAATAAGGAATCTCTCCTGCATACTCCACCCACATTAGCTTTCTTAGCCTTGTTTATGCTGCTTCCTTTCCTCAGTACTACTTCCCTGGGAGCCCTTCTCTTCTGCAGCTAAGCTGCTCTCTCCAGGGCTCTCCACTCCAACCTAGGAGTGCTATTCAACATCAGCTAGCCAGAGCATCTCACCAGAGGAAATACTGGGCCAGAGGTAGTCATGATGTCCATGAGGCAGAGGGACAGAGGCCATGGTGCAGGTCAGCTCTGATGAGCTGGTGGAACCTGTCAAACACGTGTAAGCTCCAGGCATGGGGCTAGGAATGGGAGAGCTGTGCTGGTTTCTGCTTCCTCCCAGTTCCCTGCCAGCTCATGGCCCAGTCTCTTAACTTCATGGCAGGGGTGCAAGTAGGATGGTGACTAAAGCACTTTGAGCTATAAGGCTCAGACATGCTCTGTGTTGCAGTTATTTATGTACATGGAAGCTATCAAGCCATGGGCTTGCAGAATTAACAGGTAGCTTGGCACTTCTTTGGAAAAAAAGTAGTGAAAACTCTGCTTTTGAGGAAACCACTGTAAACTGAACTGTTGCTGGGGGGCGGGGGGGAAAGAGAAGAAAAAGACTTTATTCTGAATGATATTTCATTAAGGCACTCACGGGCAATTCTGAGCTAAAAGCTGAGGTATGTTAGCTTTAATAAAGTATTTATAATCCATGGATTACTATGTTTACATAACCAATGTACTGTCAGGCTCCGGGGTGAAACCTTCTCTCTGGTGTATGACTGTGGAGAAATGTAGGGCCAGCACTAGTCAGGCACAAATGGCCTTCCTGGAGATGAGGGCATTTCCAGATAGATAATAAAATAGACCCAGCCCTCTCCAGAAGTTCTTGAACAGAACATGGTCAAAGTATTGTGAATACTAGGAGAAGCAAATGCATGAAAATATTTTCTTGCTTAGAACAAGAAAAATAAAGTAATTTATACACACACACACACACAAGAATATATGTATATAAAATGTGCATGTAGAAGACCAGTAGTCAAAGCCTTAATAAGTGTCATGTGAACAATACTGTACTATTGACTATAGCTTTATTGCAGGCTGTATAAAGCCATGTTTTGTTTTTTAGCTCTGTTTTGTTCCTTTTTTCAAATGTTATGGCCTTTTTACAGGCAAGACTTCTGATCTCAAGTTGTTTGACCATGCAGATCTAGGGAAGCGAGCTCTGCTAGATGGGGTCTGCAATAGTCCTTCTCTTCCTTGCCCCTGTTCAAGCAAAACCACAGTGACTTGGGTCTGGAAATAAAAGCATGACACTGATCCCTGTGAATGAGAAAGAAGTTTCAGGTGGTAAGCAGTGGTTCAAGTTTCCTGGCTCTCTAATGGAAGCAATGACTCCGGAGAGAAGTGACTGTAGCAGCTTCCCATGTACTTCAACATCTTTGTTCCATGTTCTGGTAATTTCCCATCTTTCCCAGACTGGTTCATTGCAGATGCTTGCAATGTTGTTTGACAGATCTACTACACTTGGCATTCATACAGGTGTCTCTTGTGACAGTGTGCTTGCAACTGTTGTACTGTGCATTTCAACCAATGATCTATGTAGAATATTTCTGCTGTACTGACTGGGCTTAACAGTCAATAATTATAAATGTCTGAAAGTTTCTTAAGAAAAAAAAAAGAAAACAAACCCCCGTTGATCCCTCTAATGTGTGTAAATGTACCCTGGTCTTTGTGTGATTTTACATTTCACTAACTAAAATAATTTTTTAAGAGGGGGAGGAAAGGAGGGTGTGGGGGCAATCACAAATGTACCTGTTCCCAGAATGAGTCTCTGCATTCATTAAACTGTGGATTTCGTTGCATCTTTTGTTGTATGCATCCATTTACTACTTCCTCAAGGGGAAGGAATTTTTTAATACATTCCTTGTTCTGCCAACTGTTGTTTGTGTCTACTGCTAATACCAGGTGGGATTTACCCTATGCAGGAAACAACTTTCCCTTGAGCCTTTAATTTTGTCTCAGCTTTTGCAATCATCAAGACAGCATGTAGGAAGTGGGGCAAAGGAGCAAGTTGATCAGCCAAAGGGCTACATTGTTGTCACAAATTCTGCACTCATGCTTTATTAGGCTGAGATGCAGGTCTGCAGCAGTAAGCATCAGGAATCTGGGAATAAGTCCTTAAGTAGAACTTAAAAGAGGAGGTTCATTTACTGCACTACAGGGGATGGCCTTCAGCAGAAAGTTCCAAAGACTCTGGGGCATGAAACTCCTGTGCAAAGGACAGCAGAATGAGTATGAGGCAGATGTTCCTTACTGCAAAGCTATGGTCTGTACTCTCACTGCAGTAGCTGAACGTCCAGTAGCTGGGCAGCACTCAGCATGCTTTTCTTCCTCTTTCTGTCCCTTGCTTAATGTCTGTCCTGCTTGCTAAGGATGTCTGTGTTCCTTCTCCAGTACACACATTTCCCACCACCAGAACATTTCCTCTGGTGTAATGAAGTAAGGAATAAGCATCCCCATGTAGCCTTCTGCACCTATCATGGCACAGTATGACCTTGGAGTGAGGCTGCAGTCAAGTCAGCAGGTGGACATAATTTCCAAAGTGAGGACCAGCAGCCTTCAGTTGCACGGAGAGCTACATTCCAAAGCAATGCTGTAACATTAGAAATTACGCAGCTCAAGTGAAGATGGTGGGAAATTTGAGGTAAAAGAGAAGGTGGAATATGAACTGGAGTCACATCTGCTAGAGAAACAGACATTTACAATTGCAGTGACAGATTCTTACTGTATGCACGATCTATCTGTTGTATATGTAAAGATCTTTTGCAGGCTTATATCTTCCCTGCTGTTCAGCTATCATGTTCCCTTAATGTCTCTTTCCACACTGATTGCCTGCCATCAATGCTGTGTGACATGGCAGGTCCTCATTTTCTCTGCTTACTTGAAGTAGAACTTAATTTTTCAGAAAGCACCCAAAGACCATCCAGTCACCATGTGTGTGTTCCTGAAGGAAATATCCATTGTCTGCCAGAAGATGCTTCATCCTTTAAAAACACAAGTACCAAGTAGTACAGTTCACTTCAAAGAATGATGCCTCAGATGCGGCAGGCAACTTGTCTCAGCATCAAGCCAGCAGAAATATTCCACTTTGTTCTGGCATTTCCAGCAAATGTGCTAACCTTAGAAAGCAAAAGCAGGATTCCCTTGCAGCTCATCTGTGGCACATACTAAACATGCTCCAGGAGCCAGGAGCAGTTTTATTTGCTGTGGGGCTGGCAGAGAAGAGGCGGAGTTCTCAGCACCCTGAAGCCCAGCTTCTCGGGCACATGCCAGACCCTGCCCTGGCAGGGACCTGGCTCTGTCAGGTGTGCGGGGACCCAGCCAGGTTGAGTCAGCCCAAGAGAAGTGCCATTGCCTCTTCCTCTTTGCAGGTCTGCCGTTCAGTTTTTAGCAGGAAGAGAAAGTCATCCTAAAAGGAACACTAACCCTGGTGTTGGGCAGTCTGCTGTTGACACGTACAGGGATTTCTCAAGGAAAAGAGTGAAATGGTGAGTGGGAGTTGTCCTGTCAAGT
>JAVHNF010068917.1:0-10776 GCA_034783455.1 Micropsitta finschii | reverse complement strand
GGTGGAATGGTTTAGTGTGAGGTGTCCCTGCCCATGGCAGGGGGGTTGGAACTAGATGATCTTAAGGTCCTTTCCGAAACTAACTATTCTATGATTCTATGATTCTATATTACACAGCTCATCAACCTAGTGAGAATTACCCACAGTAGGCTGGCATATCCCATGTGAGGGGTGGGATTTTAGTATTTATTTTCCTGTCATTTATGGTAACCTTGTCCGTATAACAGCATAGACATTTCTGTTATCTTAATCAAAATATGTTGAACTCATCTCAGTTCAAAACCAGAAAAAGACAGAAGAAAAGTCTCGACACAATTCTGTTGGGGTCTACCTGAATACTTGTTTTTACCAAAAACCCAGTCTGGAACATATTTTTTAAGACACTCCTTGCTCCATAAGTGACTTTTCACTCATCAGTTTGGGTTACTTTGTAAGGAAGATTTGATTTTGCTTTCATGCCTCTGGGAAATTCCAGGCATCCATATGGAAGTGTACATAGATATGTGCATATATGGAGCACAAAAATGAATACTCCATATTGCAGCTTTGTCCCTTTCTTTTGTGGAGTCTGAGTGTGCCCAGGTTTTCTCCAATACATGTGTGAAAGTGCTTTCTTTTCCACCCCAAAAGAACTAATGATGGAGATCAAGATGTAGAAAGAGAGGAAAGAGAGAGTGAACAAATGACCATTTTTCCTGGATGAACAGGCTAGAATAGGGAAGACTTGAGAAAACGAACGCAGAAGATTAAAATGACAGAAAGAATTCATCAAAAAACATCCAACGCAACCCAAACCACTCAGAGGAGGTCAGTGCATTGAAACTGATAACGCAATAAAAAAATAATTGCTGGTCTTAAACAGTTGTTACTTCTTGATGAATAAGAAGGGAAATACTCAAGGGATAAGGCAGCAAGAGAAAAATACCTTAACCAAGGAGAATCCTTAGAATATAATACAAAAAAAGGAACAAAATCTGATACTGAGATAAATTAATTATTCTATGAATAATATTGAATGAAAAAGTGACCACAAGTCTCCCTACTCCCACACAGCACTTCCAGGTTGTAAGGAGAGTACAAATCCTCCTAATGGGAAGCCCTATTAAGAAAACTTTGCATGCTCAAGGCTGAATGCTGGCTAGCTGCTGCATAAGAGGAGTTTTTTGTTACTCTTAGGGACTCAAATGAAGCTGAATTCTTACACTGTTCTGTATTTCAGATGATGCAGTTGACTCTAAATTAGATAAAATAAGACTGATTAATACCTGCCCCATTTTAATATCACTATTTTAAAAAGGATTTCAAATTAACTTATGTTCTGTTTTCTTAATGAAAAGAATTAATTGACATTAAGTTAATTGACATTCGAAACAACTTTTGTGTTTAACTAATAGTGAAATCAAAACCAGCACATTTTGTCTTCTGGAATTAACAACTTCTTGAGGTGTGAAGAGAATGTTTTTATAAGCCTTATCTTGATAGGCTATTTTTATAGCCTGCTGCACAAGTCACCATGAAGGCTATTTGATTAGGTATAATTATTGCTGTGATGTTCTTCAACCTCAAGCTTTTAATAAGTTTGCTGTGGAATGTTACAGCAAACCTTTTACTGTTTGGAATTCATATCCAGATGTATTGCATTCTATGGTCTTTTTTTCATAAGAAAATGTAGTCCAGCACTAATTGTAATCCAAATTTTGTAGTAATTATAAGCCCAAATTCGCCCTTCTTATATATTTCATACCAGTACAGGAGCTACCATTTAACTGTATTTTAGTACCACTAATTGTTCGTTAATGTCTGTTACATAAATCCCATCTGAGGTTATTCTTAAGTAAACTTCCCACTTCTGTATAAAAAGTTTTATACAGCAAAAAAATCTGTATTCCATCAAAGTGAATGTCTAATATTTTCCTAAGACTAATATTCTTTAGTTTTAACAGTGTTTCATATAATGCTTTTTAGGATATTTGCTCCAATCGTTAACTTTTTTTTACTTTCGTTGCACCCAGCCCTTCCTCACAGCAAGTAAAGTTTATAAAGATTTGGTCTAGTACTTTGGTAAATGAAAAATAACATTTTTAAATCTTGATCTCTTTTAGGAAGGTAAACAATGGATGACAATTGCTCTCAAGAAACTGAGCAATTGATATTTGTCATTAAGGAAGAGACAAAAAGACTTACTATGTACACTGGTATCTTAGAAAAATTAAGTTAGAACATTCAAATAATGAGTACAGCTATTCAAATACATATATATTAAAGAAACAGAAAATCTTATTAATATGTTATATTAATTTATAGAAAATGGAAACAAAAACTTTCAAAACCTATAAAATCTATCATATGGTTTTATCTCCACAGCCCATTCAGAGTCATAATATGCAAGCTAATCATCATAAAATTATAGAGCCAGAGAATTGTTTGGGTTGGAGGGGACCTTAAATATCATCCAGTTCCAGCCCCCTGCTATGGGCAGGGACACCTTCCACTAGACCAGGCTGCTCAAAGCCCAGTCCAGTCTGGCATTCAACACTTCCAAGAATGGGGCAGCCACAACTTCTTTGGGCAACCTGTGCCACAGTATCATCACAGTAAAGAACTTCTTCCTCATATCTAAGCTAAATTTACTCTCTTTGAGTTTAAAGCCATTCCCCCTTGTCCTATCACTACATGCGCTTCTAAAAAGTCTGACTACAGCTTCCTTATAAGCCCCCTCTAGGCACTAGAAGCTGCTCTAAGGTCTCTTCAGAGACTTCTCCAGGCTGAAAAATTCCAACTCTTTCAGCCTATCGATTGAAGATTTTACTTATTGCACATACTGAGAAAGGAGTATTTTTGCATGTTTTGAAGAGCTGTGTTTAAAGCCCAGTTCAAATGAAGGAAGTGAATTATTGTAGTTAAAAAACTTGAGGCTAAGAATTTATTGCAGCACTTGCCCACTATGATCCTCCACTTGACTTATGTGAAGTGGTGGAATGGGATCTCAAACCCAGTGCTGTCTGCAGCATACCCATACAGCTGTCCCATAACTCCAGCCACATGTCCCTAGAGAAGTGCTGTAGACTGCACTTCCTTCATTCCCTTGTTCACCGTGCTGTCACACACAAGTTTGAAAGAACACATTCCCAGGCCTAATCATATATTATTAATTCATTTTCTACTGCTTCCAATTTCTCTTATATATAATCCTTTTGGTGTGCTTCCAATATAGTCATTGTTTTGTGAGACATTTTGTAGTATTCTGAGACAATTTTACATTTTCAATGCTTCATTGTGTCTTGGATAATCATACTTGTCTTTATCACTTAGCACATGGCTGTTCTGATTGTCAACCACATGGTGTACCAGGTATTCACTGCAGTCATTTAGGAAGATGACTAACATGTAAAGTGTTTTGGAGACCTAAGGCAGAAAAACATCTTTTTCTCTCTATTTCAAATTGACAAGTCTCTTTAAGACAGTTAAAAACGGCTGCATGGAGCTTTTTAATCATCCTCTTCTACTCAAGCAGTTGCCACAGCTATTATTCAGACGTTGCACACTGTAATTTTAAAGCTCCTGACTCCTTCATCTCTTGCACACAATGTGTTCCAGCATATCCACCAGTAAAAACAATTGCTGGTTTCTTGCCATGATTTTTATTACCTATACATGCTAGTATTAATAGTGTGTGGAGAAAACACACCAGCTGAAGAGTTAGAGTTGTCAGTGCTGGATTGTTTTCAAGACAAGCTGCTCAGAAGACCTGTTCATTTGATGCTTAGACAAGGCTGAAGCCTAATCCAAAAGGCTGTTTTGTCAAAAGAGATCACTTGTGTTTGTATTTTGTTGTTTTTGACGTGCAGCTTAATTAGGTCTCTAATTCCGAAACCACAAACTCTTCTTAAATTAGAGAGAAAGAAAAAAAAAAAAAACCAAACCCCAAAACATAAAACAAGGCTTTGTGCCACCGGGAAGAAATTAAAATAAATGTCCTGCCCCACTAATCTTATTTCAAGTCACAATAATAAATATGCTCGTTATTCAACAGCTTTGTTAGCCTGCAGCTAAGTGGAGTCTTCCGTGAAAATGAACGTATTCCAGCACTGATACTTGACAATAACAAATGAGCAAGTACTAGTAGATTCACCAATGCCTGTGATGCATCCCAACAGGTACTATCAAAATGTAGATATTTCCGCATCTGCTTGGTGTGAGATTATATACACATAATGCCCAAAAATAATGGATCCAGGTCAGAGTCCTGTCTCTTACATTGACCAGTACTTGCTATTCAAAATAACATGTTTCAGGAGATTTCAATGTTTTTGAGCTTTATCACCTGGACAAGAAGTTGTAGCAGGATGGGGGCTCCTAGCAGCTGTGGAGCCAGCTTCTTCAATGTCCCCATTAAGTTAAACTGCAAGTTTCTTGGATGACCTAGGGTGTGTTAGGTGCAACTGATACACATTATTCTCCAGTTCTGAAGTTTTAGTCTATAGTATCACCCCTATTTACTTGTGCTCCCTCTCTTCCCTCAGTAGCTGTCTTACCGGATTCACTTCAGTTTCTGCTTTGTACTCTTAATCCCAATACAATAGTCTTTCTGGTTCAGGGTGCTCCTATGACCTTTCTTTTCCTGAGGAAATCAATAGGGACAGGTATTTACAGACAAATATATATGAACACTGCATAGTGTGACTAAGTCGGTTTATGTTTCACAGGCTTAACAGGTATGAGCAATTACTACAGCATGGTTGGTTGAAGCTAATATGAAATACTTGAAAACACTGAAATGCAAATACCTGATCATCAAAACATAAGTCTGCTATGAAAATGCAGACACTCTTTCCCAGTCCAGGAGCTTGACTGCTTTATAACTTAGGTGTCAGCAACCCATTAATAGTTTTACCTCCCACCTCACGCTCATTAATTCCTTTTATGTAACAATTCACCCTCACCATTTCCTCACAGTTTAATGACTTCAGAGAAAACCTTTCATCCCATTGTTAACCCCCTTCTTTAGCTATTGCCTTTTGCAGAGAAAACAAGGTCTGCTAGAGCAGCAGCGCTCATGTCCCCCACATGCTCTGAGGGAGGATTCCCTCAGACATAATTGTAGCTGTCAACTTTCCCCTGTGGACAAATCAGTCCCAAACCAGTCGAAATACAAAGATGCACAGCTGGGCATCCAATTGTGCTCTGAAGTCATTAGCAAGACAAAACACTTTGTGGAATGTAGGCTTTCAGAATCTCCTCTGCAAGGAGGATTTCTAAGAAAAACCTGGAAGTTCCAACTGGGAGAAGAATTCCTTCTGCTAAATAGAAGATAAGGCAAGATTAGTTTAGTGAAAACAAATTTGGAGTTAATGCTCTTGAAGTGGGAATGTGCTTCTTCAATAACTTATCCTTCAGAAGACTGAATCAGATTATGTTAAAAAAGAATTCCTTTTAAAATATTAGCAGTTCATATTAGTTAATGTCCTCTTCAACTGGGAACATCTTTTTAACAGGAGATATCTGTTTCCCACAATAGTTTGAATTAGCAGTACTATTACCAGCACTATTAATAATTTTATGTCAGTACAGCAAATCCAGAGCAGAATAATGAAGCCCCTACACTTTGTATATCATAGATGACACTGAATGCTCTGTCTGGATTGGCAAAAATTTAGTCTTTTCCCTCAGTTTCCAATTTATAGGGAAACCTAAACTTATGGGAAGTTAAAGTTCCTGTCATATGGCTGGAAACAACGTCCAGCAATCAAATAACTCTTCCTGAAGAAAATCCAGTTCTATTTGTAAACCAAATGACAAGCCAGCTAAAGCAAAACTTGTCATCTGTAAACTTAGTAAACTTAGTCAAAACCAAAACTTGCCCTTATTTGCCTTCACTGCATAATTCCGTTACTAAAAGACTGTTATCAAGGGGAAGCAATGTCTGTACACATGAATCTTGTTAGTTATCAGTGCTCATGAATCATTTCATCACTCAGCTACACTGATGGAAATAACTCCAGAAAGAGCATATGTTTTCAAAGTTGTTAAAGGAAAATGTTGACATAAATATAAAGAAGAGGACAAACATGTGCAAAGTTGCTTTTCCCTTGGGTTGGGGAGAAGGAAGGAGGGGGCTAAACCACAAAAAAAAGAATCCATGTCTAGCACTTTACACAATAAAAAGAAACACCCTAACGTTTAATGAAATCATGTTGTGAAAAAAATGAAAGTGTAAATATACTTAAGGTTACATTTGCAACACAAATTGCATTGCAGTTGGTGGGGAAGTTATCATTTTGCCACTTGGAGTGACTGTTTTACTTGGTAAGAGTCACAGTGGGAGTGTTGAGCATGTTATAAAATGCGACTCTTATATAAGATCCTAATTGAGATGCACACTTTTTGTAGGGGAAACAAACAAACAAACAAAACCAAGCAGAAAACCCCCACCACCCTCTTACTCCAGTTTACAAGAGTTTCAGTAAAGAAGAAATGGAAGCTGAGGTAATCTGAAATCTGGTTTAGCTGGACTGGTCAGAGGTCTCTCACAAAAGCAAACTGTGCTGGATCAGGATTTAGCACTGTAATCTCAATTTTCTGGGGACAATATTGTCCTCACAAATGCATTCTACTTTTATTTTTTCCCAAAATGAGATCCTGAAATGTTCCTAAATTTAGGGGATACATTCATAGCATGGGTTTAAATCAGGCGTTCATATTCTGTAGATTAGGCTTTTTCTTTTAAGTAATTTAGTTTAGGTTTATTGGAATGAACAGGTCATAGCTTTACTTAGATTGACTGCATTACATTGAGTTATATTAAAAAATCAGAAGCATACTATTGTTACTTCATTCAATAGCAAAAAATCATGGTGAAGATTATTAATAATATTATTAATTATAAAATAAACAAAAGTATATTTTAAGTATATTGATTATGCTAATACTCTATAGTATCTTAATTATATTACTTGTTATTATATTATTAAGTGTATATTATTATTATTGTTACTGTTGTGGACTGGAGCATGTCCAAAGAAGGGCAACGAAGCTGGTGAAGGGTCTAGAGAGCAAGTCTTATGAGGAATGACTGAGGGAACTGAAGTTGTTTAGTCTGAGGAAGAGAAAGCTCAGGAGGGACCTTATCATTCTCTTACAACTACCTAAAAGCAGGCTGTAGTGAGGTGGGTTTCAGTCTCTTCTCCCAAATAACAGGTGTCAAGACTTGTAGGGAAACTGACTCAACTTGTGCCTGGGGGAGGTTTAGGTTTGATGTTAACAGAAATGTCTTTCCCAAAAGGGTTGTCAAGCATTGGAACAGCCTGCCGGGGGAAATGGTGGAATCACCATCCCTGGAGGTATTTAAAAGACGTGTAGATATGGCGCTTACTTAGGAACATGGTTTATCAGTGGATATGGAAGCATTAGGTTAACTGTTGGACTCAATGACCTTAAAGGTCTTTTCCAATCTAAATGATTCTACGATTCTTACTATTATTATTAATAATAGTCTCTTGAGATATTACTTAACAAAGAAAAGAAATGGTAGAATAAAACTGAGTTCCTTTGGTAATTTAAAAATGTGCATTTCTTTGGACAGACTAAATTGGTTTCACCCTCTCAGTTCATTTGTGATAGCTGATTTTAACTACTGTATGAAAACAAAATTGCTTTTGTTTCCCATGAAAATAGTGTTTATTTTGGAATGGCTTGCACATAGAGGTATCCAGTGGGGGTCCTATACCAGGAAGGAGTGACACTCCTCACTACAGCATGTTTCAGCTTTCCCTGAAGTGAATAAACCATCACAGTTTTTATTTCAGATTGGGGTTCTTTTTTGTAGCTTATATTATTACCAGTTGAATTTTGTTTTTTTTCTGGCTACTTTCCAACAGCAGACTGCTAATCACAGTGGATCTACAACTGCTTCATGAACAACAAAAACATCCTTGCAGTAGGATGTCAGGGTTCAGAAGGCCCTTGAAGATAATCATGGATCCCTGAGTTGGTCCAAGTAAGACAGTGATGCTTACAATTTGGAGCTCTTACAGCTCTTAGGTCCTTGCACTGCAAATATGTTCATACAATTTTAGATCCTTGTGAATAAGATAAGACTTAAAATCATTTAAATTCTGCCTACCAGCATAGCTTAGATATCTTCTGGTTTACAGTTGGGAAGTGAAACTGATTTTGGTTACGTATTGTCCATATTTCTTAATATGGAGAAGGTCTGGCATGTTAGGTTCCTGAGGTGGAACCTTTGCCTGATATACTTAATGTTTTTTTCATTCCATTAATACCAAAAGTGTGTAAACAAACAAAAAAAAAAGTCATAAAAGAACAATTTAAAATGAGCAGAGGGATGCATCTGAACATTTTCATTGCAAGGGTGATAGCTGTAAAGTTGTCTCACATAGCAGAAAGTGTTTCAAGAAGCAGAAAAGTTTTCAGTTTGTGATTACATACATATGGTGGCAGAAGAGGCCCTTGGGGTGGTTGCAGAGACCTCACAGGAAGCTCAGAGCTTCAATCCAGGGCATGGGGGAGGAGGAGGGATGCATGGAACTCAAGGCTCAGAGAGATAGGAAGCAATTATCATTCAGCTGGCAAAAGGCTAAAGATGTCCCACAGCAACATTCCCGGGATACCCCAGAACAAGACTGAGTGGAAAAAAGACAAGGAAAAAGGAAATGCATTGTTTCACCCAGGCTGAATTTCACATCCTATTACATTAGAGTAATAGACTACACAGTGCCTTTTTTTTTTTTTTTTAATGGATAATCTAATTGCTGAAAAACAGAGTTTGAAACTAGTAGCAAATTCAGCTCAAATTTGGTGTTTGATTTTGGGTGATGTGACATGCTCATTGTGTGGTTAACCTGTAGAGAAATAAGCAGCATACAGGCTAAGGATGTGATTTGTAGACTTCCATTTTTAAACAGGTTTTGGAGCTGACCTGCTGCTTTGCAAAGAAAATTGAATTAGTATTTAGCTTCAATAACTTAAAACAAAATATAGAAAATATGAAAAGATTATTTGAACATTGAACTATACATCTTGAAATTAATATTTTCACCCCAAATGACCACAATTTAGTGTAATTAATATTTTCTTTTTTTTTTTAATTGTTCATACAGTGGATTATTGAAGAATCTATTTGCATTCACTGAACCCAAGTCCTTTTATGTCTCAATGCCCACTTCATAATTGTTTTCCCTAAGCAATAAAGATACACAATACTTCCTGAAGCTTTTTAAAACATGACCTTCAGTAGATATTTGAGGCTAAGGTTTATCATACAAAGCTAGATATTCTTCACTCTAGTGATGTCAGCCCTATACTACCAGAATGTGAACTCAGTCCCACAAGACCAATGCCATCCACTCCATCAATAGCATGTTTTGCCAGACAATTTCAGGATGTTCTGATTTAACTGGCCACTTTATTCAGAAGCTGGGTTAACTCATGGAGAAGGCATGCTCTGACTGTGGTTCCTCTATTGAATACTAAAATGTTTCTTGTTTTTAATCCTCCATCTATTGTGTAATGCCATCATCCCACTTTTATCCTGCATTTTATCCTACCACTTTGTTGACCCAGATACATTTCCTTCAGTGCAATTAATTTTAAGGTTGAGAACTATTACAGTCTTGCTCCCTTTTCTTCAGAATAGAGTAAACAGGTCTCCAACTTTGATTAAGAACCATGCTATTTTTCTGATGCATAAGACGTACTCATTGCCTCCCTGAGAATGCAAGTTCTTATATCCAAGTACTGGAAAGATGCAGCAGGGAAAAAAGAGTTCTTTATGACTCAGAGATGTTTGTGAATCTTTTTAAATTCATTTACTTCTCTGGAAAATGAGATGTTATTGAAGGATAACCGTGACTATTTAAACTTAAAATTCCCAGTCCTCTCAGAAATTCTCGCTGTTCATTGGAATTTATCTGGACTGCCTGTTAACTGTTAATATTATAAATATCTCAGAAAGCACAAATGTGGAAACATAGCAAAGACAGATGTCATAAAACTGCTGTTAAGCAGCCTTTCCATATACTTCATCTTTCACTTGAATAATAAAAATTTGTTAGTGATAGAACGAATTACAAATTTGCTATCCAGGAGGCCTATCCCAAATACATATGTGCATTATGGCAGGCTTCACTATTGTTTTTTCAGGTTCTAGTGCGTGAACAAATGTTCAGCTTTGGGGAGATACCCTGACTTGTTAAGTTTCGTTAAATATGCCTCAGAACAAAACCTCTGATCCCTAGAAAGGAAATTGTGTGATTAGCCGAAAAGCATGTTTTCTGCCATGAGTCCCAGTCTCATCTATCTATGTAGAGTTACTTCTTTGGAACTTGGCAGAAATACCAGTCCAAGCCATTGTATCTCTGTCTGCTGCATTTGATGGCTTCTGTCTTGGAGTACCTATACTTCATTGAGGGAATGACATTTGCAACTTATACCCCTAGACTGCTTCTCTCTTTTAACTAGAGTTGACAGATGACACCTCTTAGGGCTTGGCAGGAGTCAACAGCAACAAGAGAAGAAAGACAAAGTTATGTTCTCCTACATGTACAAAGAAAAATGGTAATAAACAAATTGTGGAGAATAAAAATTTAGCATATTTTCATTTTTCATATTTTCCATTTACATAAGAAAGAGCTGAGGCAAACTCACAGTACCTAGACTTGATTCTATTGAGAACCGTAAGCATAGAACTGCTCTTTGTGTATTTTCTTCCTAAGCAGGTTAAGAACTTTGTTAGCAAACATCCTATCATTTAAAATG
>JAVHNF010068908.1:58131-74408 GCA_034783455.1 Micropsitta finschii | reverse complement strand
AACAGATTAAAATAATATAGTATATGTTTTTAAAAGAAAAGTGATCTTTGGACCAGCCTTCATTTTCCTGACATCAATTCATCCTAAAAATCACCCTTTGCTGGCAACACCTTAATAGTTTAAATCCTGCCAAATGCTACGCTATCTCATGTGCCAGATATAGATCTAATGAGAATAAAAGTCTTCAGTATTCTGTTCTTTGCTTCTATATTTGAAGGAAAACCTGTTTCTTCAGGACTTTTTTTGTCGAGCTCTTTCTTCTAAATTGCCTGAGCCCAGTTTTTGCTGTTTGTATCTCTAACTACAAACATTACTCAAGAAGAAGAAAAAATTAGCATATTTAATATATGACACAATTTCATGCTCTCTTTGTTCCACAGTGAAGACAAGGCAGTATGTAAAATCACCAACTCAAGACTAAATAAATAAATAAATAAATAAATCAATCAATCAAGCCCACAGCCTGCACATTACTAGAGAGTGCATCCCAGTGTTCAGGACAGCATTCGCTATGAAGCCCTGCAATGACACACAGTTATCTCTTCAGCCTTCCAGGTGCAGTTCACCAAACCTGCCATTATTGAGGGTCAGTTAATTCACCAGAATTTCTTTGCCTTTACTGTATTCTACTCCAGAAGAGAAAGACAGGCTTCTGTATTTTTAAGTGATGGAGGATTCAATCTCATTATTAAAACTACTTTACATATTATGAACCAAGGTTTTCTTTAAAGAGTTTCTCCAAGCCAAACATTCTGCGCATTTACAAATCTGCTCGGATTACAAAACCCAGAGATTGTGGAGATCAGGGTCCTCAGTCAAACAGGGCTGCTGGAAGAAGGCAGCCTGAGACCATCTGTAACATGCAATTTGCCATCCTATAAGCAAAGCCAATGCATATTTATATTCAAATTTATACAATGTGCGACCCTACAATTTCTGCCTAAAAACCTCTCACTTGTATGAAACAGAGATGGATAAAAGAAGTGCTGCTCAAAGTTATAAAGGCAGATTCTGCTTCAACACACATCATGAGAGACTCTGCTGTGGAGTTTACAGTTTAACTAGAAAAAGACCAGGCAGGACCGATTTTGTTGTAGCTGGTCAAAGGACATAAGCAAGACAAGGCTGCAGTGGAGCTCTGCCCACTGTGTTTCAGACACAAAGAAACCTTCACTTGGAGTAGACATGGAGTACAACTCTCAGTTTTGAACCATTATGTTAACCTCATTAGGTAGCCTGAGAGAAAAGAGGACTGATAGCTGTGACAGGAGGTATGGAAAGAGAAAAGGAAAGAAGTAATAAGGTCAATGCCACCTAGTAGGGACAGAGAATGAGATGGGTGGCTGTCATCCCTAGAATGATTCAAAGTCAGCAGGGGAAGGAAACATTAAAATGTGTCAGAAAACCACTGATGTGTCTGTGAGAAGAGAGAGAGACTGGCAGAAAGAAGTGGGATCACTTCATGCATGAAGCTGAGAAGGAAGTATTTGTTAAATCAAAGCATAACGTCTTCTGCAAGCAAACTATAAAGGGCCAATGACATATTTAAAAATTAGAAAAATAAAATTGTATGTATGTCTGATATAGATACATACAGCAGAGAACTGAAACTATGCAGCTCCAAAAGCTAAGTTATTGTCAAATCTTTCAGGCTGCTCTGGAAGCAAGACTAACAGCATCATCTTCAGTGTCCGTGACAAGGAGCAGCAGGAGCAGCAATAGCCAGTAAGGATTTCAAAAACACAATTTATTTATTTTTTAAAATACTGCCGTTATATTTCTAAAACTGGGGAAATAAGAATATTTTTCATATATTTCAAATTACTCTTCCACCATTAAACTGCCTATAGAGAATTCAGAATCAATGACTAACATAAAAGCTAGTTTTAGTTTTGGAAAGAAGAGAAGAAATGAGCCAGGCTTATGAACCTGGTTTTATATGATATCTTAAAATATTGAAGAACCTGGAAAGGACACATTTTGGCTTAGAAATACAGTTTCTCAGGCAGTCATACTTGCAGATTTTTCCAGCAAAGGCTGAAGAAAATGACAATAGTAAGCAGACAGCCCATAAAACCACTGAAACCTCCGTTGTGTTGGGTTCCCATCTGTGTTACTGACAATTCTAATACTAAGAAGAAATAAAAATGACAAACCAAAGGAAATGTGCCTATTTAAAATTTAAAAACAAACAAACAAAACCCCACAAGGAAATTACTCTGAGACACTTCCCCTTTTATGTTGATAAAAGATTGAATGTTTAAAACTTTAATCGGATCAGAAATCCAAACCGTCACGTTCTAGTTTATTACTTAAGTCACTTTGAAAAGAAAAACGTCAGTATGGCAAATAAAATACATTAAAGTAAAATCGCTGCAGTTTAGTTTAAAGCACACTTTAAGAGCCATCTTAGCAGCAGATTTGGTTCAGCCAAGACATAAACCCTAATGCCACTGAGGAAGGATCAAAAAAGAGACACTAAAGCAACTATCGTGCAAGTCATACCCTAATGGCAAGAGGCAAAATGCAACTGGTTGGCCTAATCTATGACTCTCTGAGCATAGCAGAGTATCATATAATGATGTCATGAGCAAGACATGGAGGCTGTGCAGCTCCCAGGGCTCTTGCATCTATTAATAACACAGCCAAATGCTGAAAGCATGCTGCCTGGAACAGCACCCAGCCCACATCTCAGCCCTACCTCCATCACTGCCATCCATGTTGTTCCACACATAGTCCCTCCTTCCTTGGTCTGGCCCACTGGTACATGGCCACACCATGCATCACGGTCCACATACAGGGTCCCACAAAAGACAAGATAAGTTACAAATACACACAAGAGGGAGTTATTTCCTACTACTAGTCAGCAGACAGATTGGAGTAGACCTGTAATACCTTCTGGTTCCCCTAAATCCACATTCTCAGACTATACTGGCTTTTTAAGAGAAACAACTCAGTGCAGCCAGCTCACTGTGTCTCACAGCAGCACAAATGAAGTGCAGACAAGGTACCTGAGGCCCCAGAAGAACATCCTCACTTAGTCCAAACTAATTCAAACATTCCTGAAGCCCAAGGAGAGACATGAACCAGACCTGCAGAGAGATCACTGCCCCTCGATCCAGCCACTGAACAGATGGGGACAGTCCTCTGACATCGTGGGGGAGAAGAGAGCACCATCTCAGGGCTCTGAGCACAAGGTGAACAGGGCTGGGTCAGCCCTTTCTGGGAAGAACCAGGTAGGGGAAGAGCTGAAGCCTGGCAGAGAAGCCATCGAAGGTTCAGAAGTGGAAAAGGTCCCGTAAAGTTGATTTGCTATTCCTATACTCCCATGTTCTTGAGGAAAAGGAAAGGAACAAATGCAACTTCTAGGAGAGTCTCCCCAGCAGCAGTGGGACACAGCCTCCCACCTCTCTCATAGAGCCTCTTCACCTCTTTGTTGTGCCAAGGGCCAGCTCAGCCACTGGACTCTTCTTGTTGCCTCCACCAGACTGCTGTAAATTACCATCCCTACTAAAAGTGCTCTGGCAGAGCTTAAAGCCAGCTCTGCACAAATAGAAACTTCTACCCCAGCGTCCCGAATCAGGGTAGCACCACCACTTCTTCAAAGAACATTGAACAAAGAAGAAGGATTTACGTGGCTTTCAAGCAGCCCTGGGATTGACCCAATCCAGTACCTTCTGTACCAGTGCCACAAGCTTAGGAGTACTACAGACATACTGAAAAGTGAGGGGGAAAAGAAACAAATTACCAAAACCAATGATATTGATCTGGAAAATAAAAAGTTAGAGTGAGTTAACTCCCTCTTAAGGCTGTCAGAAGTGTAACAACCAACAGGAAGGGATAAAAGTTGTCCAAAAAATATCACTGAGCGTTATCCTGATTGGGATAAAGGCACTATCAAAATAACAAGCAAAGATAAATAAGGTGAAGTATTTCCTATGAGAGTACTCTCTTTCAACAGGATACCGTATTCTGAAAGCAAGCATCGTGACTGGCAGGTGCTGGTGTTGATATGAGTGGCAGTGGCACTATCAGCAAACTGTGAAGAACTGAAGTGTCAGGATGAGAAGGGAAAAGACAGAGCACTCCTCAGCACTGTCAAGAAGCTTGCCTGACATCATTCTAATTGCTATCAAAGTCCTGAAAGCCACAACCAGGCCAACAATGCTTAAAAAAATCACAAGTAGGGCCAGGAGCACAATCTCTTTTTTGACAGCCAAATCCAGATCAAAACGTGTAATGCTTAAAAATTCACTTCATCTAAAAACACTACATTTTTAATCTTGCCAAACTAAAGATCCATTTCACTCAGTGCAGAAGATTCCTTCCAGTCTGAAAATTAAATACTTGCTTTTGGGTATCTTCAGAGAAAACGTGGAGGGGCAAAGTTCGTCTGTCAGGCCGAGGGTTCCTACTTCACAAGATACATCAACTGTTTGATACTTCATCATTGATGCGGCTGATTCCCCTTCACTACCTGAGACAATTCAATCCTGCCCAAGTCTGGGCTCTAACCATCACCATCTTGTGTCACAAATTACAGTCTTCCCATTTACTTGGGAAAATCCTCCTGCCTGACAAACAGAAATGTACTCTGTATCCTGCATGGATCTGGAGGATGGATGATTTCTGTTCATATGGGAGGTGCTCTACTAGCATGCCTTGTGCAGCTATGAAGATAGAAGCTTCCTCCTTAAACCTATCTAGCCTGCTTGTGACCACTACTGAGTCAAAGAACAAACGGACTTAATTTCAATTAACAGCCCTGTATTAACAGCAACTTACAAGTAATTAACTAAGCTTTATTACAAGCATATATTCTTTACTGCACTTAACTATCCACTACAGCGAGAATAAAAGTGCCAGACACCCACCCTCGACATGCCACACATAACTTGCGTGTTAGCTCATCTTCTATCCTGCCTTAAGTAAAAGACAAGAGCTAAAAACTTAAAGATGTGAAGGCCAGCACAAAGTTTTGATTTTGTACTTGCAAATTCAGTAATAAGAGTTAAAGGAAGTTGGTCAGCTTGCATTTGTTTTGTGGATCATGAGAATGCTTCTGATTCATAAGCACATATATTTGGTGATGCTTTATCATCAGTTCTTCAGCCACATGATTATATCAAAAGCAGCTCAGTTATCAATAGTTAGCAATAAGAACAGACTTCCTTGAAGTGAGAAGTAGACAGGACCATGACTGTGTGACATGTACCTGGTTTATATTCACATTATCCATTCTAACATGGATATGAATTGTGTCAGTTAAAAAGGATGGCATGTATCTTAATGGTAGAATTTTCTAAGGCTTATAAAATTAAATTTTCTTTATTAGGAACACTACTACAGTGCAAATGGGTCTTTATTTAATGGGAGGGGAAAAGCAAGAAGAGGTTGTACATTGCAGTATGCTGGTCTTTCCAGAGATGACACAGGAAGAACAGGAAGAACAAAACATAAAAGTGTATCTAAAATCCCAAGTCCTTCCCCTTACAAGTTTAATTAAAGAAAAAAAAAATATCTTCCCTATGTTTCTAAATGTTCAGGATATTCTAATAAATTGGTTATTCAAATACTAATACTAGGCTAAACCTAATCTCAGAAACATGTACCTAACACTGTCAGTGGTGGTTATGAGGTTATTGGCAACATGTTTTTCAAAGGAAAACACATCTATGGCATACTATTGCTTTTGCCAAGAGTTACCTTTCTCTGTAGGAGTTGTCATTAATGATACTGGCACAATTCTTTTATTCTTGGGCTTTACTGACATAGTAAATCTGTCCAGCACAGACCACACCTGGATCCTTCCATCGCTAACTGCAGTGTTCTGTCAAGAAGACACTCAACATGTCACAACCTAGGGTTTCAGAATCAGCTGTGTACTTTTTTTTAATCGCTGTCACATGTCAGAGATGAAGAGTACAGTCCAGATTTTTATCTTGAAGACACGGAGAGTGAAGCATTTCTATATGAGAATAGCCATAAAAGAAATTGTTACTTCAGCATTAGCAGGTAGTGAGGTTAATTTGACCATCAGCTCAACAACAGTACATTTGTACAAGAAGAATGTCTAACATCCTGAGAGGCTCTTAATCCTTATTAAATAATGACAGGTTGCTTTCTTGCAAGGTTTACTCCTTCCGAGTGAATCACATTTTTGGCACCTTTTTTTCCAGCAGATGTGCCAATTAAGAGGCTCGTACTGTTAGAAGTAGTATAACCTTTCCATGCCAACTTGCAGTATTTATGGATAGGCTCATTCATATGCAGAAGGCAAGTGCAGCAGCCAAAGCATTTTATATCCCAACAGCAATCAAAGTTTTCTAGATATCTTTGCCAGTTGACTCTTAACTATGTTCTCTTGAGCCAAATACATTTCGAGGAGAACAACTTTATAGGCCAGACGTGTACATGAGTATGAATAAGGTCAGGTCTCTGAGCCTCAGCTGACAGATCAACCTCTTGCTTCCAAATAAGACATTGCTTCCACTTCCAGCAGAATCAGGAGTAAAAGGCAAGTGCTGCTAGAAGAGGCAGACAAGCCCAGCCATCTGATTCATGCAACAACATTGCAATTGCCTGTGTAGAAGGTCATAATGGATTTCTCAAGTAAATATCTAGAAGGCAGATAAACTACTTATTTTTCAAAACAAGCAGGACATTTCTGACGTCAATGTCATTTCTTCCTGATTACTTTTGAGAAACTAGTCTTCTCTCCTTAATAAGGGAATTCCTGTATTTGCTTATTATCCCTATGAAGTCCTATATTCATAAAAACAGTACTACAATGCCCTTTTATGTTCTTCATTAGAGAAAGCAAAAATCCTTAAACTGAGATTCATGACAGCCAGCCCCTCCTGGCTAGGAAGCAGCCTGAGTTAGCCAACAAAGAGATACAGAAAAAACCACAGTGCACAAGTACCATATTCATATCAAGGCCAGCCCAGGCCAAAGGGACACATCTCCTCTCACTCACAGGAAGCATCTCTTGTAATACAGCAAGTAAACTTGAAAGCAAATGAAAGGTCAGAAACTTATCCTTATTTAAAAGGAAACAGAAGGATGTGGCAGCAACAGAGTCTCTGCTCAAAACCCTGGAGATTTAGAGCTGTAAAGCCCACATAGAAGGGATTTGGCAGACCAGACTCAAAGGGGGGTGGGGGGGAGGTGGAGGTTAATGCTGTTGCCATGCTCTGAACATATCTCCTAGATCAGGCCATTCATGGCCTGGGAGTTCTCCAGGAACATCCCAGCAGGCATCGAGGAAGCTAAGCAGGGGAGGAATGCCAGTCAAGTGAAGATTTACATCTCTGGTTGCAGCCAAAATGTCCCAGCAACATCTTCCTGGGGAAGGCAGCTGTGAGACATCCCTTGAAACATGGAGTTGAGATTTTCAACAAAAATACTATGCCCTCCTGACCTCAATTTTAGAAATGTGGGTCATAAAGAGATGAATGTGAAAGAAAAGATGAGAGAAAGTAAATCGAGCATTGTGAGGATTGATATTAATCTGCTTTAATGTGTGGAGTACATACAATATATATCCTTTCTGGAGAGAGATCTGTGAAGGGATATCTAAATCAATGTGCTGGGAAGACAAACCGGCCCTGAATAAGAGCTAGAAATATTTTAATTACATTTCTGAAAGGAACTCTATTCCCTTCTTTCTTGGATCGTTTGCTTGCAGTTTAAGATTACATGAAAAATTCACGCTAATCCTTCAGTTTCTGTTTGCAGAAAGACCAGGAGTGTCAGGCAGTGAACAGCAGGCAGTTCTCAAGATTCACTCCAGGGGCAAATTCACCTCACAAGCGAAAATTTAACTCTTGGTTAAATAGATGATGTTCTATACACACACCACTGCATAAAGACACAGGTAACTTTAAGCATCTCAGATTCCTATTACATCTGCCGTGCTGTTCTGCTGCCCAGATCAGAGCTTTTGTGTCAACAGCAGCCCTTGGCAAGTGATATTTTTAGACAATTAACACATTCAAATTTTTCCTCCAGAGCTGGCATCTTTTCTGAATAATAAAAAATGCAGGCAGGTCCCAAAATACTTCAAACACATTAATAAGGAAATCTTCATCTTTATGCAGGTTTTTATATCCATCCAGCTACTGATGAAGAAATGACTCCAGGTAAAACTCACAATTGCACTGATTCATTTAAGTCCTTTCTAGGAAGCGTTACATTTAAAACCAAACTAATTCCTATCTACCCAGAAAGAGCAGGTAAAACTGCAAAGTTCATATGCAAAAGAAAACTTAAGAGCTGCAAATCATTTGCCAAATCTGCTTTGTGGTTTTATTTTAGACCACGTTACTGCAGTGTCTTACAGGTCAAACTGAATTAGTCTGCTACATATTCTCCACAATGGTTTGTTCAAGGTTTTTATGTTGGATGCTTCTGAATTTGTCCATGTTCAAAACAATACACATTCACAAGCATGTGAATTTGAAAAAAAAAACAACTTACGGATGAAGGATGTTTCAATGAAACCCAGTCAACTCCCCCCCCCCCCTTCTTCTTGGCAGTCCCTCAAAGCCTCCATTTTCTAATCTCCCAGACGTCAGAATTCAGAGAAATGAACTGTTAAGGAATGTTACCAGACCTTTTACATGAAAACACAGCCAAACACAGGCAGCATGAGTAAATAGCTGATATAAAGAGCACCATCTACTGACAGGCAGCACTTCGACAGACCCAGACAGTTCTGCAAGGCGCTGCAATGGGGCTTCCAGATAATCTTGCATTTAAGAAATTCTGCTTTCTCCCGGAGATGTTCAGTACTTGTCACATTCCCTTCCTCACCTGCCCAGTCTCTTCTGTGCTATTTAAACTGTTCTCCTGCTCACGGCTCACAAGACAGCCCGTTCGCTCCAAGATGCAGTGGCACATCTCTAGTAGTCAGCCCCCACTTTCTTCCCAGTTCTCTCCTATTTCACTTTGTCACTGAAGTTTCCCACATGGAGCCACTCCTCCCTTGTACATAGCTGCTATTGCCACCATTTTACAGTTGCAAATAAACATTTTATCACCAGCTGTTTATGAGGACGTGTTTCCAACAAGGATTTTCCATCGAAGTCAAGCACTTTTGAACTGTCCCTTGATGAGATGCAATCACCTCGTGATGACCAAAAACTTTAAGGTTTATTTCATGACATAAAATCTTTCTATGTTCTCATGAAGGAGATTACATGAAGGAGGAGGTTTCTTACTCACTTTTACCCTACTGCTGTTTTATGTCTTCGAACACAATACTTGTATCATTTTATCACACAAAATTATTAGCAGGTGCACATATGAAAGGGCTGTTTCCCAAGAGACACGAAAATATGATCAACATCCACAAATTCTCTTGGCTGGTATAATCAGAAATAACTTTAAACATGCTATTTAATGTCTTGATCACTTCTAAACCCAGGCATAATACACAGTAGAAATGCACTGAACTATTATGGCACATCATTGGGAAGCACTTGATAGTACTATCATATTGCATAAGATTTGTGTCACAGCACAGTAAGTGTTACCTTATTTTTTATATATGTTTGGAGAGAATAAATTAGTAAATTTGAAGTTTCCTTATAAATTGGTCAAAAATCAGGGGTGCTAAAAGGCCTTCAGCAACAAACATAAGAACCACTTGTGATAATTTATACTGAAAGTGAAAGAAGAAATGCTGATGTACAGTTTGTGCATTGTGTTGCTTCACTGATTAAAACATCAATAACATATCTAAGCTTATGACTTGTATTTTTACTTTTTGTGCAGATTCCAAAGGTCAGTGACACTCAATTTACTGTTTTATACAATAATCCTTGTTAATCTATTTAGAACAGGATTGAAAGAGAAACAACCGATAGGAGTTTTGCTAAGGGTGAGGCTGTAGTCAATCTGTTTATACATGTGGCAGATTGATACCTATTAATAAAAGTATGAAAGGAAAATTCTAATAGGTAGGAAAGTTTCAAGTTCTGCCTTGTTTTATAGCCGTACTTGCTGTGTCAGCACAGCAGTTTTACTCTTCAGTGTATTTGCATTCAGAAGCAATAATTTTCTGTTTTCACCTTTTCCTCAATTCTAAGATTTATAAATACAGTGGGATATTCAGACTCATCCTAGAAATTACTCTTTCTTTGCACTGTATTTCATCCTCTGCAGTCAAATTTCCTTTTGCTGCACATACTCAACTACTTTGCCTGATCTTCATCATCCACCTACTATCCCTGCAGCCTCTGCCTTCCTCATCTTTCTTCTTTGACCATGTGAGCTCAATCATATATCCTAGGCTATGAGATAGATAATTTCACTGCTCCCCATTATACTGCCCAAGTAATTATACAATGGATGCAGAGAGCTGCTACATTTCTCTTAACCAAAAATGTTTGAATCTCCTGTTTCACTGTAAGATCACCTAACTCTCATCTCTTAACACATAAGAACAAACTGAAGCATTTGGTAAAGCTGGTGAAGTTGTGTAAAATTAAAACACATTTGGTTATGAAGGTTACCACTCTTTTACATCAATATCTCCTGTTCCTCCTCCTCATCTGATTCAGTCTCTCCCTAACTCTATTTAGACTGCACTTCCACAGACTTCTCTCTCAGCAGCAAAGCAATACTCTCCCTAACTACTGCCAGCATGGCAAAGTGATTAAAATAAGCCAAATTAAAAGGGAAATGTTGCCAAAGGGGACAGTTCTCACTGGTTGCTCTTGAACAACTAGTACAGAGTGCTCTATCACTAATAAAAGTCAGAGTGAGATAATTCAGCTGGATGATAAACTGATCAACTCGTTGAAGTCAAAGAACTGAGTGGTCAATTAAATAAGAGAAAGAAGGGGCTGGGGATTTAACCATGCTGCAGGAAATCCACCACTGAATGAGGTTTTCCATCATCAGCTCAGTTCAGCTGGGACACACTCACACTTCCGCTCAATCCATCCTGCCCCTTCTCCAACACAGTAGAAGTCTGTAAGGTCCTGAAGGGAATCATGTTTGAAAACCCTGGTGAGGGAGGAACACAACCATGGGAGAGGGGTATGGGGGGAAGAAGGTGATGAATATGAAAAGAGCTAAATGAGAATTTCATCAACAATGACCTGGGTTTATTTGCCATCATTGTGCCATGTATAGAGGAGCTAATTTAATTTTCAAGTTCAGTTTCATCTGTTCAATTTATTTTGTGTTTTTAGAATCACTTGCAATTTGCATAAAACATTTCACAGCACAACAATAGGATGCACTCCAGTGTGGGTTCCCCCCGCCCCCCCCCCCAAGTGTCAGGCCTGTTCATGTAACCTGACTACATTCTAGAGTATTCTTTTTGGAATAAAAAGCTAAGACAGCTTTCTTTCCAATTATTCTTCTTTGGGCTTTTATCAGCACTTTTTGTGTCCTTTGAAACCTGGAAGCCAGGGCAGGGGATAAAAAGTCAATAGGAAAAAAAGGTATTATCTTATACTGTTTTCCTCCCAGTAAAATACAGAAGGAGCAATGTGTACTAATGAACACATACAATTAATTGAATTTCACCTGAATTTGAGGGTTTAATCAGCATGTTGAATAATTACCTGGTCTGAGCATTTTGCTTGGCACTGTTCTTTTTTTTTCCCTCCCCTTCAAAAATACTGTTTAAAAATGAAACTTTTACAATAGTAAATTATTTGGACAGAGAATGAGGCAACACGAAACAACAGCTACGGAAAACAAAGATGATAATGATTCAGGAAAAAAAAACAACTTCCAAAATAATCTGCTACCAGTTACTATGGGCAATTAACTGTAGTTTGCAAGCCATAAAGTAGCCTTCCCCACGGAAAAAGAAAACAGCAGTGACAGCTTAATAAGCAGGAACCTTAACAAGCACTTCAGATTCTTCTTCTGCAGTCAACAATAAAGGTTTCAGGAAATCTCAGTGCATGGAATAACAGCCTCTGTTTTCCTCATCAACTTCACGAATCACCATCTAATGCTGAAATGTTGACAATTAAGCTATTTGTTCTTTAAGACAAACCTGAAGAAAGCAAAACTTCTGGGTCACAAAAAGAGAAATAAGTTTGAGACAGTCTTATAGCTGAAGGAGAACATATGATTGTGATAGTCTTTAACTCCAGAAAGTTTTTCTATTTAATCGGCAATTGATTATTCAGAAATATCTCTTCAAACCTATACACAAGCTTTATTTAGATAAAAAGACTAACAATCATCAGCAAAGGTATGCTGAAGTTCAGTGACATCTACCTTTTCATACCAAAAACATATTCACAAAATCCTTCACAATCTAAAGTGCACTGCTAAGATTGAAAGCAATCAGCCTTGAATGAAAGATGAATTAATAGCAGCTCTAAACCCATTAGAGACAGACTCTATTGTCATGCTGTTGTTTAAAGCAAGGAAAAAAAAGGCAAAAAAAGTAAAGGGTGTCTGGGTCAGCAAAGTCATCAGTAGTTGATGGATGCACTTATAGACATGGGAGAAAAAAGGAAAATAGGCAGAATGTAATACCCACTTATGAGATTCTCTATGTTAAGGATGGAAAAAAGGCCTGAAGACATACAGTAACTCTACCTTGCTCAGAGCTGAAGGTTTTCTATTTTTAGATATACATGTCAAGGACACATTTAACCCTAGAAGTGCAGCTTCATAAACCATATTCATTCCTAGACACTGGTAACACCAGAAATATTCATTCTACCAACAACTTCATCTGAGAACATCTCCTACCAGTAATAATTACGATCTCTGGGTTAGGAACTAGGAGATAAGGAAGACTGAAGAACTGATGCTCCAGATAATATTAAGGACTGCTAGCAGTTGTGTGGTGACCCCCAGGTATGCAGGAAATGCAATCTTTATGTTTTAAGAAATGGCCAATTTAACAGCTTCCTATAACCCCGACTGGTGGCCTTGCTCCCTCTCCCCAACGGCTCAGGCTGCACACTCAAGTTGCTCCTACTGCTGCAGCTCTTGAGGTTGCAGAAGGGTCATATCTGAGAGGTGCTGTGGGATGTAAGATGGGCACAGCTCCGTCACGGAACCCATGCTGAGCTTCCTCCACAGCACACTTGTAGTCAGACTGCAGGGAAGCTCCAGGCAGATTCTGATGGCTATTCATTGTGTATCAGGTGTAGGCAGGTTTTAGTAGCACTGCAGCACAGGGACCAGGACCAGCATATCCTATTCCAGGCAACATTTTCCAAGGCAAAATTGACTACTACATCAGTCTAAACTGGTTGTAGCTAACTGACTGTAGTGAACTCTTTGCTTTGCATAGGAATGTAGATGAATTAAAAAAGGTACAGGTGAAAAGAAGCCTGAACTGGGGGGCAGGAGATGGCTATGCGCTGGTCCATAGCATCTCACTGGGCTAGCAGACAAAAGATGGCAGCTGGTATACTCAGAGAATAGCAAAACATCACAAGTTCACATGAACAGAATGAGAGACAGTTCAAAAGCTAAAATCAGTAAATAGCCTAAAACCAGAAGGTAATTTCTCTTCTTAAACTGTGGATTTGTCGAAGGAATTGGATTCATGTTCCCTAATCTCTTAAAGAGAAATTATTTGTGATGTTTGATATGACCATCACCAACAGCATTTGCCTTTTCCAAGTACCGAAGGCCACAGCTGCACATTAAAATAGACAGCTCTCAAATTTAAAGCAGCATACTGTTGTACTGCTTTCCCCCTCTGCTCTCACACTGCAAACTTAAAACACTTCTTTTAGTTTAAGAGTCTGGCACACATTCTTAGCTTTGAACTAACCCTGCAAATGCCCAGAGTGGTTAATGACAATATAAAAGCACCCCACCAACATAACTAGGAGCACAGAAGTACCAGAAGTAGAACACAGGCACTTAGAACCATCCTCAGGCTGAATCACTATACCAAAGTTTCACTAAATGGCA
Source organism: Micropsitta finschii (assembly GCA_034783455.1). Taxonomy (NCBI): domain Eukaryota; kingdom Metazoa; phylum Chordata; class Aves; order Psittaciformes; family Psittacidae; genus Micropsitta; species Micropsitta finschii. Next base: position 60,491 of record JAVHNF010068908.1, on the reverse strand, counting down.
TCACAGCCAAGGAAACCCCAGGCTACTTACAAATCAGTTGGTCAAAAAAAAATTAAAGAGAGGGAAAGGGAAGAATTTTCTCTCATTAAACACGGCATCCTCCTTACTTTCTGCTTGCCCCACTGGTAATACAGCATCACAGAAAATGTCTGCTTTAACATCTGGGAGTTGTTTCCCTGCTCCCTGCAGTGGCGTATCTGCTACACAGTAATCTACAGCTGACTGCAGAACAAAGATAAAACAGAAACACTTCTGACTGAAGTCTACATTCAGAAATAACTAAAAAGAACTAGTATTTGCAAAGTGTGAAATGAAATCACACTGAAAAGCCTCCTCGGTTTCAGAGGTCATTATCGTTGGCATTTACTGCAGTGCTTAAGAGGCCCCTCAGAGCCAACCATGCACACTAGGTCCCCCATCCACCATATGCTTCCAGAGGCATGACACAGACAAAGCAACAGTGGAAGCCTTCACCACTGCCCACCATGGAAACAGGTGGGGAATCTGTCCCATGGAGAAGAATGGGAACAGGCAGCAAATGAGCTGCTGCTTTTGTTATTCCTGGACAGCTTGATCAAGCCGGTATTTTCCAGGTTTCAGGGACACATTGCAGAGCTTTTGGACAATCAATTTTCCATACATAGACACGCAAAAGGCAAGATTTTGGTAGCAAATTCCAAATCTCAGTTTTATTCTAAAAACCAGGTTTTAACTGGTCCTTATTATCACCATTCTTCTACAGCTGGAAAACCTGAGCCCCAGAGCAAGAGCTTCACTTCTAGTGAAGAGCATCAAGCTTCTGAAGTCCAAGATCTACGAAAAGAAACTGGAAAAATTACACAAACTCCAATCATTTCCTTTCAATCCAGGACAGACTATTTTTATTTTTCAGATTAAGCAGCGTTGCTTGCCAGATCATCCTGAACATAGCTGTACCCATGGGACTAATCTATCCTAAGTGCTCAAAGTATGATTCTAGGGAAAATGCAGCTTCTGAAGTACAGTCTCCTAATGCGAAGTTTCACCCTCATCAGACATTAATAACTATTTCAACATCAAGTGCAGAGTCTGGTTAGCCAGTAAGGCAAAGGACAGAATTGAGTTTGAGATCTGCATACCTAAACTCAAGTGTTAAATCAGCCCACAAAGCATAGACAGGTTCAGCTGAGTGGTGCTTACTTCAGATGGAGTCTCATCTCTCTCTACGCTCCTCCGAGCACACTGATTAGATCTCCACTGATGTAACAGGAGTTTAGACACCTAGCTTAGACACTTAAATTGTCCTCATCAGAAAGCTCAATTCCATCCACAGTAATCAAGGGGAAGAGAGACTCCACTCTGCCCCAAGCCACCTCTTTCCAGACTCTCCTAATGAAATCCTTACGCTGCTTAGCACACCTCTACACCAGGGAGAAGCCTGGCAAGTTGGTAACACAAGAAACACCCTTCAGACGTTATCAAGGCTATTACAGCCCCACACCCCTTTTGTGATTGTGACACATTTCACTGCCGGTGCTCAGCAATTATCTTATTTTTCAAAACGGATGGAAGTTCCCACTTGGAGAGGAATAGGTGAACTGCAGCAACTGCTGATCAGTTTTGTCAGCAGTGTCCACACAAGTGGCACATTAATGAACTAACGGTTATAGCTCAGGTGAGATGCACTGTCTGCAGAACCTGCAGTGCCAGTACTGGAGCCTTAAACTGCCTTCCCATTTTAAATAAGAAATTGGCTCCATAACACATTTTGCAATTCCTGTACTCACAATGCTATTATTTTTCTTTACTGGGTGATTCTATACTTTTCCTTCCCCATTAAGGCAGCCGTGTCATTAAAATACTGCTTTATTTTGGAAGCAATCTCTGTGAAGCCCTTAAAGGAGCTTCAAAGTGAAAGCAGAGGGTTTGGATGGCTTTGTGGAGCAGTTTCACAATGAGGCAAGCAGCAGAACCGGCACTATAAGCACATTATGCATCCACATGCTGTATGGAATTGCTTTTTCTTCTAAAAGCCACTCCATCTTTTTATCTGTATTTCTTTTTTCCCTGAAGAGAAGTTCTTTTAAATAATGTGTCTGTGTCTGTATGTGTCTATAGTATTAGACATCCCACTTATTTCTAGAGTACTACTGCGGCTGTTTGCTGCTTATGTTCACGGATATGTACTGCGATTGCTGCTCCTTTTCACACAAGTGCAAGGGGAAAGAACACAAATTTCACATTGATAGCTTTCAGGGGACAACAGGAGCCAGATCAGACTCCATTTCCCTCCTTATGGTCCCTCAGCTGCCTTTGGAAAAACCTTGGGATGCAGGCAAAGCACCTACATTTCCCCAAGTGGAAATGGAAGCAGGTTAACT
>JAVHNF010068908.1:38215-53311 GCA_034783455.1 Micropsitta finschii | reverse complement strand
GATAAACCACATGATTTTTAAATTTAAGGCTAAGCAAGCCAGAAAAGACAGGCCACCTCAGCTGTAACATATGAATCCAGATGAAAAACATCAGTAAGTTAATATAATACTTAAAAAACAAAGGTACTAACAAGGCAACAAAACATTCAGAATACCAGTCCACTTCATTAACTTAATACTATTATGCCAAGCTTACTCCATCAAGCAAAATGTGTAGTTTTTATATCTGAGACATACCCAGCTTTCTAAATAAAGCTACTGCAATCAGATGTAGGAAGGCAATAGTTGACTTTGCTACTTTAAGAGCACTACGCTTCCCCTCTTCCCCAGCTATTTCCAGCAGGGATGGCCTGTTTTCTATTCATCAACCCAACAAGTACAACTCAGACAGTGGAATCAGGCTCCATTACATTAAAATAGCAGTATATTTCATCCTGATTTTCCACTAGGATAAGCTTTTGCAAGCAAAGACAAGCTTGATCTGCCTATGCTTCCATGTCAACTACACATGGTCCCATTCTCAATTGGAAGCTCCACTGTGTCATTTAGCTTCTTCACATCCAAGACTGTAAGATCTTCTCTGAGCTTAACATTCACACTTAGCTTTCAATACAGGGCAGATTTTCATCTGGCGATGTTGAAACATGGTCAGGGTTAGCTTGCCTTTGTCTGCAACAAGCTGGGTAAATGCATTAGCTAAGCTTTGTCTCAAAGCCCATCCAAAATTTGGTGGTCTTGTTACTGAACAGATGATTCAAAGCAAAAGCATAAACCTGCTCCCCAAGGGTTCAAAAGAAATCAGTAACATGTTTGGCCACAAAGCAGGCTGCAAGTAGCAGTGATTTTGATCAATGCCAGCCCGTACTGGATCTAGTTCAGTGATTTAAGACAGAATGAAATGAGTTTAAAATTGTACTCATTTGAAATTAGGTATTTTAGATAAAAATCAGAACGAAGGATTCATGCTAAGCCTTTATTGTCAAGGCTACTGCTCAAAACATTTCATGCTATTTTATTCTGAACTACCTCACAAGTGTATGTGTATTATTTGTTAGATTTACTGTACTGCTGACAATAGGAAGTACTTACATTTGTTCAGTCATTGAATTAATTGTTACTGCCTTTGATGGACATTTGAGGAGAAAAAAAAAAACAAGACACTCATTTGATTTGCTCTATTAATTCCCACAATGTCAGATTCAGTAAAAACCTCAATTTTCCACTCTTCAGAAATCACCACCAAAACTCTGGGTTTAGGCCTTCAAAAAGGCTGATAAAGCTTTTAAAGAATCTCTCCCAGTTTGTTTGTTGGGTTTTTCGGTTTTGGGTTGCATTTTTTCTTAAACATTCTCCTATTTTTCATTCTTGCTAAAAACGTATCTAATACAACAAATTACTGTCCTGTGCCTGAAGTGTCTGGAGCACACACATTCACCTGCAGTTGGCAGTCACATCTCCTGCACACAAACAAGAAACAGCAGCTTATGAATGAGAACAGACACTTCATTTGTCTTTAGGAATTCACCTCTGAAGGATGTTTTATTTACTGACATACCAGACAGGGAAGAACTGACCTGCTCCTTTACCTAGAATTAGTTAACAGTTTATTCAACTCAGTCACCCATACCAAAATCCACATATTCATAGAACCTTTCTCTTCCTTTACCCTACCCAGGAAAAAATAATCCTGCGAACAAAACACACTTAAGAAAAACATATCTATTCTCATTCTGGTTCTTACCCAAGTCATTTGGAAAAGTCTCCACAGTACCTGAAAAAGGAATACTCCAGTGTTTTAATTATCTTCATCTAGAGAAAAATAAACTAGTCCAAGATGTGTACGGGCTAAAACTCCACGGCAATACCTTACTCCTGTAACACCCACATCCTCAGGCTGTTACTTTTCCACCTTTGTATGCCTTTAACAGGATGATAAATGCTTTTTAAGCAGTAGCCAGGACTTCAAGAAGCAGTTTAAGACTCAGCAAAATAAATAAGAACCCAGTCCTACCCACCTTGGATATTTCTGGCTCCACTTGTCTCTTGGGTGTCTCTTTTGACTCAGGTCCTTTTGGAGTACTAGTGTTCTTAACAGAGGGTGATTCAACTCCTTCACCTTCAAGTTGCAGATTAATACCTTCTGTGGGGCCAGGATGATCAATACCATTTGGATTCAGATTGCAATGGATAGCTGGAGAAAAAATACAAGAAAACACTGCTTAGGAAAGAAGAACCCAATGTTTCAAACATTTATTAAAAAGTACTAAGAAGTGCCACATGGTACAGCTGATCATGGCAAAATAACTGTCTATACCTGGAGGTAGATTTAGGGTGAAATATTTGAGAAGGAAAATGATGGGAAATACAGCCTCAACACAGTGCAGGCTACTGTATTGAACTGTGCTATACTGGATTCACTACAGCATCCAAGACCCTCAACTTACTGCTTTTACTAGGCTAGAATATATCCCATGTATTCAGCATTCAGCCATACCTTTTTTCTTTTCTAGGCGAGCAAGTTAAAGTTTTTCTATTACATTTTCATTTACTACAACATTCTAGGTCCTAAACAATGTGGGATAAGTAAGCTGTGCACAGCAAGTTGGTCTCTGCATAATGACCTACCCAGCTGATTATCTCTCCTTCAGCACTTTGTACCTCTGCAAACTGCCACCTATACCACCCTAACAAGCAAGAGGGATGTACTCTCAAGGAGCACATAAGGAATTGTGGACTAATGACAGCAGAGTAAGGAAAACAGATGAAGGGAGAAAAACAAAACAAACGCAAACCACACCAGAGAAATGCACATTTAGAACTATAGCAGAAGCTTAATCATTTTCTGTCTGAAATGTCACTGTTCCAGCGCTTGCACACAGAGTAGCCTTAACAACCTGCTTGGCACATGCAGCCATTCTAAAATGTATGGATTCTGAGGCAGCTTCCCCTTTATGTGACTATCCGAGTTTTGCATTCACGTTCCTGCGTAACTGTGCTGCTTTTAGTGCTACCCCTAATTAATTATCCCAAGTTCCTCTGTTAGGCAGAGAACTTCGCACAGATACTGTGGTGCAATGTTTGACAGACCTTAATAGAACCCAAAACACAAGGTAAAGCTGAAGTAAAAACTGCCCTTCTACTCTTGCTTGGCTTAAAGGCAAAGGGTGGGGAGCAGGGGATGGAATCAGAACTGCCAGTTTCTACAAGCCTAAGAATAAGTCCTTGAAAGCCTCTCACAGGAAACAGGCTCAAGCTGCCAGAGAAGGCAAAGGGTCCTTCAACTACAGCACCTTTTGAAAACCCACTTATTTTAAATTCCAGAGTCTTACTTGAAAACTATGAGCCTAAACAGCAATTTCTTGGTGCAGAATTAAACCAGAGGCCAAGTTGGCCTTTTCTCCTTGGGATTATTAAAAACATCCAATTATTTATAAAAGATAAGTGATCTGTCCAAGCACTACAATACCTACATCTACAAGCCAGGGATGGAAACATCTATCTTGAAGGCAAAGGAACATTATGAAGGATAATTTACAGACAACACTGAGTGATGGAAAGCAGTAAAGAACTGCAGTGTGTTTTATTACAAATTGCAGCTATTTTGTAGAGTAGAAAAATACATCACTGCCCCACAAAAAAAATAGTAAATGAAACTAAACCCAGGAATGGCACTAAATTTCAATCTCACTGTGAGTAGCAGAGTGAGATTAGTCCTGGACTTCTTTTACAAGAGTAAAAGAGGAAGAGGTCCCCTTCCAAACAGTCAATTATTTACGAGACAGCATGAGAGGAAGAGGAGGAGGAATCACTAAACTACAGCATGTCCAGAGCTGACCCCTGCAGAGAATTCCTTCTGGGTAAGAAAAAATAGGAGGTGAAGGATACAGAGCTTCTGGAGGCAAGCACAGGGTTTTCACTGGCCACTACAGGTGAAACATTTCCAGTTAAAAATCCCTTCTTTCTCAAAAGGAATCCTCCATCTGCTTAAGCCTTGCACAGAAAACAGTGGTTTTGTTTTAAAAGCGCTGGAAAGCCTCTGAGAAGTTTTCTGGGAACTCCTGGGTTTCCCCTTCAGGTACCAATTTCTCAAAACCAAGAGCATTTTCTATTGTAACTGGGGGAAAAGCACATCAGGAAAGGGGTGTGCAACAGTCCGAATGGTGGTCTCATTTTAGAACAGCAAGCATCTGCAATTTCTTCCTGATACCTACAGAGCTGCTACAGAGCTTTGTTTCCCAAACCAACTCTAAGGAGCTTTTCCCTAAGTCTAGCTGCAGCTCTTCTTGCAAGCTTCCTTCTTCCCTGGTTCAAACCAACCCTGTACGTTAGCTGATGGCCACTTGAAACCAAATCCCATCATTCTGGGATTGCCTCTCACTGGAGAGTTAAAAATAGATAACTGTCTTCAAGTTATTGCTTTCCTCCTATTGGTTTTCCCAGCTACACCACTGAGTCAATCCAAATACTTAAATACTTAATAATGTTATCAGAATCACTTCCTAGCTTTTGAGTCCTTTATTTCTAGGTGCACTCCATACCTACCCCTTCCTGGATTTTGCTTTTGTTCCCCTGTACCCAGCACTGGTGAGGCTGCACCTCAAATCCTGTGTTCAGTTCTGGACCCCTCACTACAAGAAAGACATTGAGGTGCTGGAGCAGGGCCAGAGAAGGGCAATGGAGGTGGTGAAGGCTCTGGAGCACAAGTGTGATGAGGAACGGCTGAGGGACCTGGGAAGGTTTAGTCTGGACAAGAGAAGGCTCAGGGGGATATCTTATCGCTCTCTACAACTGCCTGAAAGGATGGAAAGAGGTGGGGGTCGGTCTCTCCTCCCAAGTAACAAACATTAGGACAAAAGGAAATAGCCTCAAATTGCACTAGGGGAGGTTTAGATTGAGTATTAGGAAAAATTTCTTCCTGGAAAGGGTTATCAATCATTGGAACAGGCTGCCCAGGTAAGTGGTGGAGTCACCATCCCTGTAGGTATTAAAAAGATGTGTAGAACTGGCACTTGAGAATGTGGTTTAGTGGTGAACTTGGAAGTGCTAGGTTAATGGTTGGACACAAGGGTCATCTCCAGTCATTTAGATTCTGTGATTCTCTAAGCATCACCTGCATAGGTTAAAAAAGAAATAAATTATATCACAAGATGCTGCTTTACTCTTAGCCCACTTCAAAAGTAATGAATGTTAGTGCTGTTTCAGCAATGCTTTATATTGGGCTCCTTCAGGATGCAAAAGAGAAAAAAACTGGAGAGGCTGTTAGTGATTACATATCTGCTCATTACCTTGTTATTGAAAAGAGGTCACTGACTAAAAGAAACACAAGCTGCCTTGGGAAAGGCTTTTCCAAAGTTGCTGATATCTGGGGAGGTGGGATGAGAATACAACTGTTTTTTTGTTTCTTAGGGGTAGAAGAGAAAGAAAGAATTAATCTCTCTCCTTCACATCCAACAGTCTTGGCTTACTCTACACCTGGAGTGAATCTGTTCTTTAGGGACTACACACCTAGAACAAGAGCCTCGGCATGGAGACAAAGCAGGAGTGGAAAAAACAGAGGTGAGAATAAGCATCTCAGCCACTTGGCAAAGCCAATCTCTCTGTCCAGAGCCATCTTCAGGTAGCCAGTTCCAGTGTTTTCCTTTAACGCTCCCTCCACCTCTCAACTACACAGAAGGTAAGAAGCAATGAATATTTATTTGCATGCCTATTATTTCCTGTTACCACACAGAAAGACACATCTATCTCTGCAGCAGACAGTGGTGATCTTTCCTCCTTCCAAATGTCAATGCAAACCATAATTGCTCCCTTTCAAGATTTGTTAAAAAAGGTCAACATATGGTCAACAATAACATATTCTTTTCTAAATCAGCAGTTTATACAATTTTATAGAGATAAAGCCAGCTCTAAACTCAGGATTGACACTGCAAAACTGAAGGGGTTGGGGTCTGCCAGCACCCAGGGTTAATGTCCTGGAGAACCAAGTCTAAGCAGCTCTTACAAAAGAATCACAAATCACCAACTCTACCACAACCCAAATGCTGAGACCCTCTCAGCTGACTCCTCTTAAATCTATTTCAGGAGTTAATGGCATTTGTCTGCAAAAGATTCTACCTACAGAGTAGTTTGTTGCTAAAATGCTTGTCCAGGTTCTTACTCTTCATTGCCATGTCATTAACTAATGCTAGCTCACCCCACCCTCTGCATTCAGACCATTTCCACACACCACTGCTTTGACAATAACCCCACTGTCTCAGCACCTCTTCTCTCTACCAAATTAAATCCACTTCATCATTCTCAGACTTCAAAAGTCCATCAAAACACCAAATCCTACCTCCAAATCAGCTGACAGTATCAGCCTAATACCAGCAGGTATCAGCAGTATCATTAGATTTTGAAACAGAACCTCTCCCAATATTCTTCCATACAATTTCAATATTCATATATCATCCATATGTCACAGTTCCCTGCTGAAAACCCCACCTAACAGCTGATTAATGCCATGCCTTTCTTCGTGCTCCCTAACAATTGTCACTTAACTTGGACTGAAGGCTATCTGTGGTAGGAACTTATTTTCTTTTGGGGAGGGAGGGTTAATGTTCTGTACAGCTCCAGCTGCACAGTAACAAGCACATGACGAATGGTGCTGGTACACAGTAACATAGATCACAGCTTACATTTACAAAACAAACTCTTATTTAAAACAAAGATACTTAAGTGCTCTTGTACCCCAGCTCAGTGGCAAAGCTGAATCTAGAGGAAAATATCCACTTTTCCACAACTTAAAAGACTGCTGAGATCTGCCAAGTTAAAAAACTCTTCAAGAAACAGTAAGTAGAGCACCTAAAATGGAAAAATAACAACGTCTGTCCTAAAAAGCTAGGGAAGGAACAAAATTAATGTAATACACAGTGTATTTTTTCCACTTCAAGAATACAAACCCAAGTCCTTTCCATGTATATGGAGGAAGAGAATTTGTTGCCCTGCAGAAGTGGATAGATGTCAGCTGAGCTCTGTGCCCATGCAGATCCCTTCCAGCATGCGTGTGCAGTCTGAAAGGAGCTTGCAGGGTACTGTGAATGCTGCCTTCCTTCCGATGGCAAGCAGCCAACAGACAGCTTGTCTGAGCATGCTTACAGTACACAGGAGTCACCAAGAGCCACAGTAAGTGACTGACATCTGGGGGTAAGCCTTGCCTTTTACTGGAGGGTACTCTGTGAATCCTATCTTGAGAAAAGCCTGAAGGCACTTTTCAAAACACAGTCTTGATATATCCAGTTTTGGATGGGCAGATGGAAAGTCTTTGTCTCTCCATCTGTAAGCTCAAGGCTTAGCAGATCACATCTGTGATCAATCGCTACCTCTGTGCACTCTACTGCCTACCATGTCAAACATTTCATAACCTCTTGTTTCAGAGGGAATGCTGCTGGCTGTTTAAGATGTTAAGCAGATCAGTTAAGGCTATATTAAAGCATATTTGGCAAGTACTCGAGTTTCATGCAATAACAATTGCTCTATTCTAAAAAAAGTGATCGAGTAAAAATAGCATCTTCTTACTCATGTGCCCTGTTCTGTGTGCATCACAGTCATATGCTAGCTTTTGCTATTTGGAGACAAAAAGCAGGCATGGGAGACAACCATCCAACCTCTAACAACACTTAGAACACTTTCATGTGTCAAATATTGGCAAACATGCAAGTTCCATCTTATGTATTCATGCCACAGCCTTAGCTGCACAATGCAGGTCCATACAATCCACCTGCTACTCCCACCATAAAATGCTGTGCTGATGAAAAAGACAATAGTCCATACAGCTGGAACATTAACAAACTCTGGCTGGACTTTATAAAAAAGGTCTATTTCTTCAGTTATCTCACATCTGCGTGAAGGTCATGAAGATTTAACAGGTATTTCCAGGAAAGGAGATCCTACAAGACCTTTGGACAGCACTTCTCACTGGGCCTGTTCCTTCCATCTCTGGCCAGTTCTTTGTCAGAAGGAAATCAAACCTCCAACCACATCAAACTTTGCAGTCAGTGCTTGCAGTCAGACTTCTATACACTTCCTGATGCTGCATTTCAATACCAAATAGTTAAACAATATCCCCAGGGCTTTTTGCTTGCCATCGTTGAGGGAGGAGACATTCACATTGAGAACACAGAGACCTTAATCCAGATTGAGACAGCTGCTCACACTGACCAAACTAGCAAGAAGGACCCACACAGCAAAGCCCTTCCTGCATTTCCAGCTTGTACTTCATTAGTAACTCTGAATACCCTTTGAAAACACAGGATTATTTCAAAGATTATGACCTGAGCAGTTAGATCCACTTCTACAACAGTAAAAACAAAGTTTAAAAGCAGCTAGTAAACAGTAAAAACCAAGATTAAAACCAGCTAGTAAAGATGACCCTCATTTGTACCACAAAGTCTAGGATTATTTTGACTCTTATCTGGCAGAAGGTTTACCCAGAGTAATCAGTTTCTGTAACTCCTATCTGCCTCACGAATCAACTTCTAGTTTTGAGAAAGTCTGCTTTGCCTATAGGAATGTATGGAGAAGTAAATCCTACCTCCAGCTAATGTAAATCAGCACTGTTCCCCAACCCATCTCTTTTGGATCTCTTCTCAAATCTGCCTATCTAATGGTCACCAAATCAGCAGCATTTACGCAGAGCAAAGAAGTCACCAAATCAGTCGGGACCTTTTCTACTTCAGTACAGATAACATGAACTTATCGGAAACCTTTAAGGCTGAAGTCCCACTTAGCTGAAGTGATACTGGTGTCTAGCTATCTGCTTCTCCTGGTCAGCATCAAAAATCAGCATGAAGTCATTACAAACAGGCTCTGCCAAAAGCCAGGCTAGCCCTGAGCTGTGGGGTGCTTTGTAAACTGCTGCTACTAATGAGCTGTACCCATAGGTTTGAGTTCAAAGCTCAGACACAGAGAGCAAAGCTTGTCAGACACCGCTACACACTGCTTTACCTTCAGGACCCTCCAGAGAGCAGTTTGCCTTACTGGCCTCTCTTTAGCATGACCATTAATCCCCTACTGGATTAATCAATTTAACAAACAATAAACTTCTTACAACACGTGAATTTCATAATCCAGAGTTTGTTCAAGCAGTGGGACGTGCCCTCTAGCCAGGAGATATCTTTAAGGGCAAGAGAAGAGACAGCTCTGCAGCAAGGAAGTGGACACTGAACCAGGGCAAGATGGGCAGGGAGGGCAGAACAAAGGGGAGACAGGTGTAGGAAGAGGACAGAGGCAGAAGGAGATAACGTGTTCAGAGGAGGGGGCCTTGTTTAGTTTCTAACTATAAGTTAGGGGGCATTTGTCCTTTTTATCCCTTTAGAATTAACATCAGCAAGACAATAATTTATAGTAGCTGCACTCCTGCTGCAGCTATCCCTGGACATCTCTAGCTGGGCAAGTGGGTAGTCATCCCATGTCAATGAAAGACAAACAGAGAAAAAAAGTGAGACAACCTACTACATTCCACATACATCTGTTAAACACACCTCAGCTGTTAGAGGTAGCCAGTCGTAGGGAGTCTTGTACAGCACCAGAAATATATATCAAGAAATCAGTATAAGTAACTTAGTGGTTTCATCTGGAATCAAACTAAACTCATAATTTGAAGGCCATGCAAATCTTAAGTGTATAGAGAGAATAAAGACTCCTTAGTTTATGGAACAGAAATCCTAAGCCCAGAAAACAAAATCCTCTTCTTATGTGGGTTAAGTTTGCCTTTTAAAGCTTTCATCCCACCAGGACACATACGTAAGTACTTAAGTTTACTCAGCTAAGAAATTCACTTGCTCATTTTTGACAATTTTCCTACTGAAAACTGCTTATTTTATGTATGGCAATATCCACTGCCATCTCTTATCTCATAGACCTTAGAAATGCTGTAAACATAAAAGACAGTTTCTGTTACACCTGCTCTTCAGGAGACAGACTGCACATTATCACTATGCTAGATAGACCCTGGAGCCTCAGCAATGCAAGTTCTGCCTTTGTAACAGCAATGGAGCTTCATGATGAAAAGCAGGCACAATGACTGGACAGCCAAATTATTTCTGGAGCATTTTCTCATTACATTTTAATAAAGGCACAGTTGGGACAAGCAGCTCCTGAATTCACACAAGACAGAGGCTTATTGAAAAATGGGCCAGTACAGTGAGAAAGGCAAGTCTACCACAAATCCTGTGCAGTTATACAGATGAAGAGGAGAATACTGGCAAAGAATGGGACTAGTGAGCTACACCATTAGCTCAGAGCAAAGATCAGTATGTACATCATGCATCACAGATACACAGGACCATAATTTGAGCAATGGATTACATTACAAAATACTCGGTAATTCATTTTGCAAACTAATTTCTTTTCCTGTTAGTAAGAAGCCTTGTGTGAGTATCTACACAGCTTCTCCTGACAAGTGAAGCAGCTCTTCTGGATTTCAGTTTGATTGCAAGCCTGTGCATCTCCCAGACAGGTGCTGCAAGAGATACAAAGTATGAAAACAAAACCATCAATGGTTATATAGAGAGGAAGAAACCTAAAACAATGCTCTCTGAAGGGAAAGTATCCACCATACATCGCAATTGTCAGTCGCCAACCAACTTATGCAAACTCCAGACTAGGTACCACTGTTACCCTCTGAGGATTTCACAGTGAACATGGAAAGGAAATAGGCAGAAAAGATAAAGAACACATGTGGGTAAGAAACAAGGCTTAATTAGCTCTACTATTCCTGGAAGGAGCTTGTCTTGCAGTCACTGCTTAGGAGATTAGCTAGTCATGCTCCACTGCAAATTGTATTTCTAAGAATGCCTGAAGTCCTAATAGCAAACTGTTCAATTCTATAATCAGCCAGCATATCATCAGAAACCTCTTCTAAACACTAGTGAGCCCACTCAGCATACAAAGAACAGCTCAGACACAAGCAGGTTAAGTCTTTATTATGGCATCAGAGGTGTGCTGTCCCAAACATGCATCACAGATCTCTGCCTTTGTCCTACTCATGAAAGCTGATGTCTGCTGAATACGTGGCACAGAAATGGCTGCAATTCAGCTGTGGATCCAGGCTTGATTTCTTGCCCCATGAATGATGCACAAGGCCATCAAAATGCAAAGGGAAATATACTTATTCATTCTCACTAGCATAACTAGTTTGCAATCTGGCAGTTGACTTCTGTGTTCAGTCTTGGCTTTCTCTGAAGTGCCTAGGAGTTACCTCCTTTTTCATTGTTTAAGGCTACCCCTTCCCTTGCACATTTAACTGAAAAGCCTGTAAATGCCTTCTTTCCTTCCCCCAGTAAAATTCTTCACCTCCTACTTCTTACTCATACCACTGTATCCTACTCACACTAGTACACCAGCTGATTTTGCGTAGCGAGAAACCATTAGCTGAGAGCATGCAGAGCAAAATCCAGGAGAAAGCTTCTATTTACACACATTACAATTATTCTTTATGTTTCTGAAAAAGCATTATTAAAAGTTTCTTTCTTGCTTTTATTAGGTTATTTGCAGAGAAGCAAATCAACTCAACTAAAATCCCTGGGGGTTGTGAAGAAGAAGAAAGCAGGGAGAGACAGACACAAAAACAGGGCAAAGGAGAGCACATGAGTAGGGGAATGGAGAGAAGTAATGATCTGCATGTTCAGCTGAAAAGCTTGAGCTACCAAGGTTCTACGTTATGTAGCAACAGATAGGACTGCATTAAAGACAAGCTACAATCCACACCAAATGTCGTCCTCATACCCTTTTCCTGCTCAGTCCCATACTCCCTGCAAGCATATTTGATCCTGTAATTGAATGCAGAGTTCACTTCAGCCTGAGTTCAGTCCCTCTGCCCACCTGCTTGCTTCATCCAAGAGCAGCACATACTAGGGTGAATTCTTGCTGTTTCAAGCAACAAACCTGCTCTTTATTGCCAAGTTTAGTTCATGCTGCACAGAGAGCATGCAGCTACTGACAGCAACTCCCTCATCATTCTCTTTGTAGTCCTTGTGCTGCAGGATGCTTCCCGAAAGAGAAGGGGAAGGAAGGTACAACCTCCCCAAGGCAGAAGCCAATAAGAGCAGGATCTGGATATCTAATCTGCTTCAGGCTCTCCTGAAGGTCTTGGACCATATCTCATCTCATTTATGCACATCAATACACAGTTGCCAACCCCAGCCGCTGTGGGGAGCTAGTATTTTCTACAGCTGCAGCCTAATGTGGGGCACTTCCTTCCCCCCCAAGTCTCATTGACCTGACACAGCAGACAGTTCCTCTTACAGAACTGCATCAGGATATACTGGAAAAGAAAGCTACCCATCTTACACATTACATCACTGCCCCTTAATGTTTTTTATAGCTCACTGCCCAATTCCCCATGCTTTTGGGTTATCCTGGCCAAATTCTCCTCTCAGTTACCTGATGTAAATCAAGCTCATGTGTTGAGTGCAATTGTTCTGGATGCACGCAAGATGAGCTAGACTTTATCATAAAAGTGATCAGGCTGAGTCAGACTAGAAGTCTAGCCCTTTACGCCACTGCTGAAGGAAACTGTGTGAGAGCAGGGTGTACAGGTTAGGAATGACCCAGGTTGAAAGCTGCACCTGGGGAACTTTGTGCTATAGTGAAAAACTACTTCCTTTATTTTAAGCACAAACCCCTACAGCTTCGTTTTGCCTTGTGACCTTGTTCCCTTTTCACCCCAAATCATCCAGTCAATGTCTAAGGTAATCTCTTCCCCAAGCTAAAGAATCAGGATCTTTGTAACCTGCCCTCAGAGAACATACCACCCCTCTGACCAGCCAACTGCCCTCTTCTGTATTCTTTTCAGTTCTGTCCATTTTTGGGGGTGTGGCACACAAAACTCCAGGGAGCATTCAAAACACAAGAGCAATATGCAACCATATGCAAACAAAGAACTTTACTGCCTATTCTGAGCTCTTCCTCACAGTTCCTGAAAACTATTTGCTATTTTGACAACCACAAACCACTTTCAGAAGACTTCAAAATCGCTCCTTTTTCTATCCCTTTTCTCCACCTTTGTCTTTGGCACCTTCCATAACTACTCCCTCCACATTCTCTGCATGCTTTGAGCAAATAATAGTGGACTGAGTTGTTTGACTGATAATCTGCAAAGGTAAATACCTGTATCCATTCAAAGGTAACAGCTTTCATAAGCAATAACCCACAATAGGATTGCTCAGTCCCAACCTCTGCGTATCTCTTGTGCACAGAAAGAGGAGTCCTTGCCTCAGAGATCATACAGTTTGGACAAAATGGAGACACCAGAGATGGGACAGGACACAAGAGGGTGAAGCTATCTCAGCCAGGACAGCAGAGAAAGTTGGCACCAGAACCAGACACAGTATCCTTAACAAACCCAGAAGAGTATTGAAAAGTAGCTCTACAACAGCTCTACTACCTGTGCAAACTGCCTGAATACTGTGCTTTACTCTGAGCTTCTCACTGCAGTTCTCCCACCACAACCCTCATGACACAGCAACACTGGGAAGCTCTAAGCAGTGGTTCAAAGCAGAGGAGCACACACTGCCACCAAGCCACACACACACTGCAAAGGGGTGGGAGGGTGCTGTTATATCAAGACGGGAAGGCGTCTTCTCAAGTTGTGCTGTTGCTGAGCAAGAAAGAAGGGTATAGATGTTAAAGCCCAACAAGAAGGCTGCCACATTAATGTGGATGGGAAAAGACCTATGCTGATGCATTTTTGCAGTAAATGGTCACTAAATAACACACAGAACTGGTACCAAGACCAAAGGCTGGAGTTCAGGTCTTAATCCTGACCTGTGTGCACCTCTACCACCAGTCTTATCCATCTCCTCTGCCATGACCCAAGGTCACATTTTAAGTGGAGAATAGATGCATGTCCCAGCCCTGCTTCCAACTGGCAGCTCTTGCCAAGCCACATGTGCAAGTCCCTCAAGCTAAGAATTAGTTGAAGTAGTTGGAAACCACTGAAGAAAACAAGGACTGCTGGAAGCACATGCTATTTTTGAATGACAGGGCTTGTTCCTTTTTTGCTCCACAGGCAATTAAGTGTGCTGAAAACCCATCTGTTAGATCCCATTCCCTGGAAACCTAGATGTGGAGACATCTAGCGTGAACCTGGGGTGGGTGTAGGAATAGTACAAAGTTGAATAACTGATTACGTGTCAAAAGAATTGTGCTTTTGGGCACACCCTGGAACAGCATGATAGGTACCTACAGTGAAACCTGCTCCACAGCCATCCTGTGGATGGTCCTGAACTCACTGTAACATTCCTAGCAGAGTTGGCACAGCACGTATCTCAAGTCTCCATGAAAACACATGGTAGCATTCAGTACCTGTTAGGGTGGGCTAGGCACTGAAGGCTTTCCACCCAAGTATTTTATGTTGCTAAAATTCAGAGGCTCATTTTGATAGAAGTTGGTTACAAACTGCAAATAACTCCAGCCTTGCAACGGTTAACCTTGACACCACACTACTTCCTTTAAGTGTCTAGCTCCCTTGAGGATTACCAAGGGGTCAGGCTAGAGCCACTGTCATTTGCTGTCAGAAAGACTCTGCTTCTTAGTAAAACAGAATCATAGAATCAGCTGGGTTGGAAAAGACCTTTAAGGTCAAGTTCAACCTTTATCCCATATTCTCCTATAGATAGATCCAGGGTCTCAGTAGCATGAGCCCACTACAGAAGAGCCATAGGATGGTAGACATTTACATAACCTTTCAGGAGGAGACCAGCCACAAACCTATCTATGTGCTTCCCAAAGCCAACACACAGCAGGAAATTTGTTAGACCAAGCTTCATTAAACACTTAGAATGAAAGAACTCCATGATATAATTAGAACTTTTTTGATCAGGAATCTCAAAGACACCACAGGTCAGAGCTGCAGGGGATCCAGCAGAACTGTGTGGAATTACCTGCACGCATACATTATCTGGTGGGTGCCATCAGTCTCAAACTTTCCTGTGCAATAAACACTGCAGGGGAAGAAATCACCATTTCTCTCTTCCCCCTCACCTCTGCTGCTGCTCTGGATTAGCTCCATGGCAAAACTCTTCTTGATTTCAGCAAGTATTGCCTGAGCCCCTCTCT
>JAVHNF010068908.1:0-12110 GCA_034783455.1 Micropsitta finschii | reverse complement strand
CGATCTTTTGTCTATCATTGAAGTAAGATTGAAATTACCTCTCATTATTAAACAACATTGCTGGATGTCTACAAGAACCCTGTATTGCCTATCTCTTCTGCATAAATAGCAATAGATATTTTCTCTGGCTATGAATATTACATGTCAAAGCTAATCTTCAATCCCCTTTCCTTGTTTTTTCAATATTTTTTCTGCCTCTTTAAAGTAATACAGAAATGCTTTTCAGCATGCCAAGTGTCTGTTACCTCTTGTAGGCAGAGTTAATGTCTCCTTGGTATTTGCCATTAATCCCACAGTAGTAGAGATTCATTCCTTTTATTTGTAACATTTTCTTTCTTTCTGTGTAACTCTGTGAACAGTCTGCATTGCAAATCATTATTTCTAACTTGTGTAACTTCTGCTGTAAGAAATGAACTTCTGCAAGTGTTTTATAGTGGCTGTTTTGTTCAAAAGAATCCTGACCTTTCTCCTCCAACTCCCCCCACATCTCATCTTCGATCAGAAATATCTCAGAAAGGTGGAAGGATGTTAACCAAAGGGAAAAATCTCTCTTATCATTAACCATAATACCTCCATGGCCAAGACATTCAACAATAGGAGCTTGGCTTTTGGGGCACAGCATCTCATGAGAGCATCACGCAAGCAACCCTGCAGCTACACATTGCTCTCATTGGCAGCACTTGTAAGAGCCAGACCAGCCTGACTATGGCTTTCAAGGCACATGCCAGTCAAAGTAAGGGGAGGCTTCATCCTAGCCTTTTGGTTTGTCACTGTATAGCAAATTACAGGATCAGGAAAGTATATTAGCATCTAAATATGATTTTAGGAGGCCTTAGAGACTAGCATTAATTTTATAGGCCTTAAAACCCCCAGCTAGGGCACTGTCTTCAATAGCTAGAATCAAGAACACATTAATGCTGTCCCAAATTGACAAGTCCTTCCGAAAATGTGCTAAGAAAGCAAGTAAAGTACAAAAGAAATTAAAATAACTGTTCCTTTTCCTTGAGGAAATGAGCAAGTGACCATCTCTAGTCTATTCTAATGGGCATGTGTTGCCATTACTTAATGAGCCAGTGTGATATACGCACTGAGCTGGTGACAAGTCATAGAACTGGAGTACAGTGGTCTTGGGTACCATGAGAGAAGAGGTGAGTCTGCCCACACATCTTCCCATGCCATGTCAGTGTGTGATCTAACTCTATCGGAGCTCAGTGACATTTCTTAACAGGCAGGAATGGGATAAAATGTCCTAATGGCTTATCAGAACCATTAACAAAATTGGTTAGGTGGAACCAGTGCCTCAGAGGAAATGATATATCTCTGCATGACGCCTGACATTGCCACCACTACTCATTTATTAAGGATGCAGCACTCCTGTTACAGCCCACGAAGCACTTGCTAGCACTGTCCATTTCAGGCAAATCATCACTAAAATCCCCAATTTTCATTCTGCTCCGCTAATGAGGATCTTGTGTGTTTCTACATCTGGGGTCCTAATTAATCAAACACTTAAACCACCTAAGGGCAAATTATCTTCTTTGAGAGGGGAAGATGCAATCAAGGACAAAAAGGCCCAATAACTGTGGCTATCTTCTTCTTTAAGTGTTAATAGGCAAGACAAGTGAATATAAATAGAATGTAATTTTGCTTTAATAAAGAAAAATGAGAATAATTGTGTATTTTATTTCCACTTGTGACACCTTGTTGGATACTTAAAGTACAATTAAATAGAGGTCAGACAATTTCAGAAGTGAAGATTCTTGGCACCTCTGCTGAAGAGAAGACAGCTGTCTGTAATGATGAGCTGATATTATTTTCTTTACAATCTTTGCATTCTGTGCTTGCTCACTTCTCTTTTTCTTTAGCTTGAATTTTTACATACTTATCCCATTTTTAATTCCCTGTTAACATTCATACAGTTCTTTTTTCCCCCCTCCTTCCTTTCCCCTTGTTTTCTACAGACTCCTTTCCTTCTTTCCCTGTTCCACCTCTCTTTTTGCCTGTCTCGCATGGATCTGTGAGAGACCGCGGGGGACACCTTATGAATAATCAGGTCTGATTTTCATAAAAATATTTGGCTGCAATTAGGTGATGGTGGATAATGATCCTGCTGCTTTCTGCATGACCTTTGGAAAAGATCAAGCAACACAAAGAACTTGACCTTGACCTTGCTACCTGAATGGTAATGATTGCATATAGATATTGCTTGTTCTGAGAGTCATGCAAAATACATGTGCCAGACTATATTCTCACTCACTGTTCCATAGCTGTTTTGGTATAATTTATTCTTGAGATGACAGAATGCAGTTTACAGCTTGTATCCTGTATATCTAATGAGCCCATTATTCCAGGAGAGTCTGAGCTATTCAGCAAAACTGACACAGAGCAAACAGAAAGAGTGTGCTGGAAATGAAAACCATGTTTGTTTAACCCAAGGGGCTCCCAGTTAGGTTGTCGTTTGCTTGCATGTAACTTCCCTTGGTGGAAAATGAGGTCTCACAAATCTGCCCTGAAAGATGATTCAAGGCAGTTGAATGCCTACATTCAAGGCTGTCTACAAAATATTTGGACTTTCAGAAGATGTTGCTCTTGTCTGAATGTTAACTATAAAGCTAATGGTGAGTAAACTGAGAAGGGGTGATGGGTGAGGGATGGGTCTTTCTTTCCAAATGGCACAGCAAGAAAGCTGTCTACCAAAGAAGGGAGACAGCCAAGAGACAAAATTCAAGTTGTTAAGCAGAGATGGCTCAATGTCTTCCAAAGCACTGTAATGCAGTACGTATATTTAACACATTATTTTTAGTTTACAAATGTTTGTTGACAGGAGTGACAAATATAATGTGCATATGGGAGTGAGGAGCAGGAACGAAACATTCTGTCTCCACTTGAAATAGCCTCCTCGTAATCCAAACAAACACACACCTGCAAATTCCTCCTGAGTCAGCCAGCTGAAGCTCAGAAGATGACTCACATTGCGCTTGGCTGGAACACTCACGAAGGTGGGCCTGTGTGGACATGGCGTTTCGTGCAATGCCATGGGACGCTGAGGAGCGCAGGAGTAGCTATGTTGCAATGCAGTAATTTTAAGTAAGGGCTTTCTTGTTTCCAGACAACTGAAACGAATCTGCCTGCAGAGGTATTTTTACGAAAAGAGGATAAATACAAGTTCAACACGGGCTGGGGAGGAGAGAGAACTTAAACATAGCGGCAGGTCTGGGTGTGATGTTCACTTCTTCAACTGATCTGCTCAGGATCAATTCAGTAATGCCGTGGGTCAAATGCTGTGGAGCAACCCTTAATCAGAAAGCACTCATGATGAGTACAGCACAGGTATAAAAGCACAAGTATCATGTGTTAGCAATTCCCAGTAATGTGTATTAGCCTTTGGACAGCCAGCTTCCTAGATGTGCCTGGCTGGTATTTCTGCATGGAAATGGGACTGGAGAAGACACCATAATATATCATACCACAAGTCACTATTAGGTGCAGAACCCGATGCATGTGGAAATGTAAAGCTCAAAAAACATAGCAATAAAAACTAAGAAGGGGCTTATAGTTCTTTATCTTTGTCCTTTTTTCTTAGAATTGGAATACACTTACTCAGTTTCAAAGTTTAATGGTAGTCTGTAATTATTCTTAGAAATGACATATATTTTTAGCAAGTTTGAATTACTCAGAGAATCAACATGGTTTGAGGACACATTGTTCAGTGAGCGGGATGCCAGTGTTGGGTGTTTGGGTAAGAGCAGGGTGGGAGGTGCCTTTGCCAGCACTCTGTGGGATGCAGAGCTGGACCAGGACAGGTTGGTACAGCCATATCAACAGAGCAGGAACCAACATCAGCCTGTCACTGAGACATCACAAGGGCCACAAAATCCCGACCATCACAAGTCTGGTCCTCTGACTAATAGTTCTGTGTGGGTGGCCAGCAGTCATAAAGTACTTACTTCATGCCCAAGTGTTGGAGAACATGTTGAACCTACGTTTCACTTAGAAAAGGAAAAAAGTGCTAATTTTTGCATTGACTCAACGAGGACTAGAATTTTACTATGCTTTTTATCAGGATGGCACTATGTAGAGCAAGACATAAGTCATTACCTTTTCAAATATGTTCTTTGCTTTCTCTGGGTGTGTTATGCTCTTCAAAGGAAGAAAAGAGCAAAGATGGTGCGGTCATTGCTGGGAATGAACTCAAACCTGGATTGAAGTTGGGAGCTGGTGCTCTACACGGTGTTTCTTTTTCTTCAGAAGCATATAGAAGAGTAAAAAATAAGTTTTTTCCTTTGATTTTCTGATGTTTAATTTTGTTCCCATGGTGACAGGTTCTTTGTAAATATCTGACAGGGATGCTCTGTGCTGTGAGGAGAAAGAGTTTCAAAATGCACAAGATTCAGAAAGGAGTCCAGCTCTCTTTGTCCTTTCTGCACAGACAAAAGCTATCTCAGAAACTGAGCCCAAGGTTATAGAGAGCATATACAGGTCAATCTTAATTGCTTTTTTCTGTGTTATCTTTGACTGGATTTGGAAGTCCTAATCAGAGGATTGTGTTAAAGAAAACAAGATCTAGCTAAGCAGAACGGAGGTTCCAAATTTGATCATGTCTGCATGCTGGGGAAGAATAAATCAAAAACAAGCAAAAAAAGGATAACACACTAACTGAAAAGGAAATCCAGTTTGATTTCCTTAAATGCAGTATTGTTACATCTGGATTTTGGAATTGGAAAAAAAGTGTTATGCTTCTCTTCTGTTTCTGCAACAAGGGTGCACAAACAAGAAATGCACTCCAGCTGCCTAATTGGATGGAGTTGTTGCTGAATGGCAGCCTGACCTAAATGGAACTGAAGGGTTTTCACCAGACTTTCATCCTTTTGTATTTTCTAAGGTTAATCTTCCTTCCTTTGTGTTTCTCTCACTAAGCTGCAGCTGAGAGAACAAGAGGTACAGCTGAACATGGAGCATCTCCCCATGTCAGGCTGATAAGGAGGTGGTTTGCCCAAGGCCAGAGCTAAATGACCCATTCATAATAAATATTTTTCAATTAATTTAATCTTTTCTCTTGCACATCAGTTTGTCATGAAGAGACCACTTTTTATAAATACATTCCTCATCTAATGTCATCTAATGTCATTTGATGAATGCTTTGAGAGAAAATAACCTCCTTTGTATTAAACACTGCATCACTGCTGCAAATAGGAATAAGCAGATGTAAGTAAGCTTTTGAGTTTCAGTCACTTACAGCCAAGATGGTTCAGACCTTCTTTACAACTCCAAACTAGTGGTTTGTAAACCAAAAGAAGGTTCAGACCTTCTTTACAGCTCCACTCAACCTGTTGTATTTTACATGCATATGGTAGCACGCAATACAGCTAGAGCAAAAGTTAGAGCAAGGCTGTTTTGCCTCTCCCTTTTCCTGGGATGTCCACCCTCTACCCTTTTCCCAAGCTGTCTTTGTCAAACAAAGAGGAAATGTTAAAGGTGTATATGGAAGGATAAAATGCTCTAGATCATGTCCCAGCCTACCACTACAATCTGAAAACAGGCAGACCATCAAGAGAAGAGAGATCTGAGGATCCTCAGCCCTTATCCAAAAGAGTTATGTGATATATGAAACTTGGAGGAAGCTGCAGCATTCATATTCAGAATATCATTTAGCAGCAGGTTTGGTTGATGTGCAATAGGTTGTTTTACACCAATTAAACAGATATAACAACAAATAGCAACAGGAAAGCAAAAAGCCTGGGAACACGATGCCTTGGTTTGCTGTCTGATCTATGGATTTCTCCTGTTATCCACTCAGTTCTGCAAATCAGAGGTTCTGCTGCTTCCTCCCAGTGGCCACTTGTCAGCTTAAAAGCCTGAGCTCTGTGACATATGGCAGCTCTAATCACAGAGGATCTCTGGGCTTGTTTCCAATGCTCTGTAACTCCAATTTACCAGAATGGCACTTATAGACGTCCAGCTAAAATGTCCTGTTTTATCAGGGAAAATGCTTCCCCAATGGTACAGTTTGCACTGAATAGAATTCAGGAATCATTTTGTCTGTTATGACTTTTATTTTCATAAAGAATGAAGACATGAAATACTTCATGCAATGCCCTAATTAATGCAAATATACCAAAAACCTTTATTTTCTGGAGAAAATTATATTACACTGTTACATTTCCACATTTTGTGGCTGCATATTTTATATACTGTAACCATGGTTACTGTGTCATTAAAGTCTATTCAGAGGGAGTTGGGCATAGCATAGAGCTATCACAGAGAATGATTGCTTTTGTAACTCTGAAAGAAGCTCTGCAGCTAATTAGTGTGAGTTTGTGTAAATTGGACCAATGGAGAGCATGAAATTCAGAACAAATTATTGTAGAGTCTGAAGCAAATAGAGAACATTTTTATTTGATTTAAGAACTTGCCTTCTGTATCACAAGCCTCTTAAACTTTTAATTGTGTAAAGCTGAAGCCCCACACCAGCACAGTGCTGATAGCAGGAGTGCTGGCAGCGCTGGCTGAGAAGGGAAGTGAACACTCTTAAATGGGCAACACTGATGGTGAGCAGAAAGCTGGGGAAAGGGCAGAGCATGTCCGGCTGTTCTGATTTTGCATCTTTTGGAAATTTCAGATGCAAATTCAGCTGCTTGGGAATTTTTCAAGCTGTCTCTTGCCTACCAGTTAAGTGCATGTGTATGTACTGTGTGGTGCACTATGTATCGGGAGAGTGGGGCTCTCTCTTCTGTGGTAGCAGATGCAAAGTAGGATGTTGCAGTCACACATTTCCTTAATTTTTCTTCCAATGCTGATATCCTCATCAGAAAACAACATATCCATGGCCATGTAGATGCCAAGCAGCCTTTATATTTTACAGGAAGCTGAATATAACAGCTGAATATCTTCCTACTTTGGATGCTACCACTTTTCCAGATTGCCCCCAAACTTTTCAGTAGTTGCCTGATTTGTGGCATCCTTTTATCTTCCTAAGAATCTCTGTACCTCTGTGCTGAGTGAGTACAGATGGGTGGCTTGTTTCATCAGCCTTTGAAACATTTGTATGGGCCACTGCTGCAGCAGGTTTGAGTGACTGCTCAGAAGTGAGGGTCTGTAGAGTGACAGCTTGAAGTAGTGAAGCAGTTTCTGTCCTTGTCCTGCCTCTGCCCCTGCACAGCCACACAGCATCCATCTGCCTCCAGCCAGGGGCAGCGATTGACAGATCTGCTTTTGGCAAATTTTCTGAGCTTCATCTCTTATAATTTTTTGGCAGATATTAACAACTAAGAGCTAACTGCTCCTCATGGACTCAGAAAACCTAACGCTATCCTGATCCAAGCTGATGCTCGCTTCATATTGTGTTGCTTGTGTAACACTGGAATACAGCAGGCATTTTTTTTCTTCTCTAGGGTGTCTGGGAATAAGCAGGAAACCAACAGCATCTCTTCCAGGTGTTGGTAAGAACAAACTCCATAAGGTCCAGAAAAAACCTCCCATCCCAATTATTCACCTTCCCCATACTTTGAATCCTAACATAGGAGATGTGGAAAGAACCACATAGGCCCCAGGAGCTTCAGCAATCACACTTCCACAGATAAAAAAGGCAAAAAACTTCACATGAAATCTTGAGCAGTCACCCACAATCCCTATCTTTCACCATTATCCTGTTTAATCCCTCAAAACAGCTCTGCACAGCCTGGCTTTCAGTACCCAGCACAACAGCCTTGCTGGAGAAGGTGCAAAGTCTGTTGTTTTGCACTGACCACGACGAGTTTGGCCAGTTGCAGGCTGGTGCAAGCAGCCCTCAGACACACAGCTACTAAAGCAAAGGAGGAGGGAACTGCTAGTGCTAAAACCCACTTAGTTTTGCAGTCTTTTTGTACAAGTGCACTTATAATAGATAATGAGGCTGTTTTGATTGCAGGACTGTTAACTGAATAAATAAGACCAGTAGCATGGCACAGGACTGTGCGTGAGTATGTTCTCCTCATCAACAGAGCTGCCAATTTTGAGGCTCAAGCTCTCTGCCAACCTTTTATCCATAAGTGTTCCTCCTTTTTTTTGTTGTGTTCTTGGGCTTGGGTTTTTTTTTCCTGCATCTCTTCACTTATCAAATACATCTGCAGGATACCTGAACCCTTACCTAGGCTAATACCTAGGATAATACCCTGTCAGGAGGTAGGTAATAGCATGGTGTAGTATAACATTGTTATGCAGCAATGCTGCAATGAAATACCTAGGCAGCATGTCAGAAACATTGTATTTATCTTTCTGTGGTATTTTTGCATCATTTTGGGAAAGGCCAAGCATGCTGGTGATGATGTGATGTTATCAGAGAACATTTCAACACCCATTTTGCACTCAGAGAGTTAACCCTGGGAAAGGAAAGCAATTTTAACTCCAGCATCACCAGGTGATCCTGCATCTCCTATTTTGTGCTAGTTCAGCAAAACCAGCCTGTAACCTTGTTCAGACACTGTGGCATCACCAGTGTGCTTAGGCTGAGCTCTGTTTCTCTTTCTTGCAGCACAGCCCATCTCAGTGAAAAACCTTAGAAGCACACACAAGACACATTTGTGTAGGGGAAAAGACAAAAACTGCCCTTCTAGTAAATGCAGTAAGCACATAATCCTCCACGTGATGGTGGCTTGCAACAAGCACAGTGCAACAAAAGGCCAGCACACTCCACCTCTTGCCTCAGTTTCTTGCTTTTGCTTCTGCTTCCACATCACGTTCCCCATTAAGCTGGTAAATGCTCATTTCAGAGAAGCCCTTGCAATTTTTTCAACATTTCCAAAAATAAAGCATAATCAGAGAGTTCCTCTTATGTGACATAAATATTTTAGTATCTTCCACATTACTGACTCGCAGGAAAAAAATCAGACACGCTTTTGGCCTCTTTCATTAGATAGCCTTGAGAAACATGATGCCATATTGCACAAGTTGTCCTTCCGCATGACCATGGAATGATGCATTACCCATACCTAACCCTTTGGCAGGCTGATGCTTGGAAAAGAACATGAAAAATTCAAGTTTACACCTTACAACCACTCCTATTGCTGTTTGTCTAAACCCAGTTGTGCTGGCAATGTGTGCTTTCTGCATCACAGGCAGTACTTTTTGATATTTCTATAATGCAGAATTGTCATTTTTGCTGGATTCCTCGTTCTATGTGACAGAGCTGTAAAAATGAAATTCCAGGTCCTGTGTGTCTTGTTCTACCCAGGCTGAGCACTGTGTCATGGAGAGCTCTGCTGGGGCAGTTATTTTCTCCATGGTATCTAATGTGGGGCTGTGTTTTGGAGTTGTGCAGAACACAGTGTAATAGCAAAGAGATGTTTTAGTCACTGCTGAGCAGTGCTTACACAGAGCCACGGTCTTTTCTGCTTTATTCTGCTCCACCAGTGGGTAGACTGGAGGTGCACAAGAAGCTGGGAGGGGACACAGCCAGGACGGCTGACCCCAACTGCCCCAAGGGATATTCCACAGCATATATCATCATGTTCAGCATATAAAACTGGGGGAAGAGTGGAGGGGGGACATTTGGAGTGATGGCATTTATCTTCCCAAGTAATTATTAACACATCATGGAGCCCTGATTTCCTGGAAGTGGCTGAACAGCTGCCTGCCACTGGGAAGTGGTGGATGAATTCCTTGTTTTACCTTGCTTGAGTGCACAGCTTTACCTATTAAACTGTCTTTATGTCTCACTTTTACTATTCTGACTCTCTCCCCATCCTACCAGGGGTTGTAGAGAGTAGTGCAGGTGCTTAGCTGGTGCCTGGGCTCTCACCATGCTATTTGTATTTCATTTGAGCTGGTTCCTTCTTTGCTTAAAAACTATTTGTAATTTTATGGCTGTTCTTTCAGCTAATGTTCTTAATCATCTTCAATGTGATGAATATTGAGGAGCCACTATCAGACAGTTTTGGGTGAAGTCTTTACACGTAGCATGTATACTTGCATTCTTTTCTTAACAGCTGTTACGTAGTCTGTTTTACTAAGGATGTGTTATGCAGCCTTTTCCTCCTCCACAAAAATGGGAAGCATTGTGCCATGCAAGGTCCAGCCCCTGTCCAGTAGTCACTAAGTCTTCTGCTAAAATCTGAATTTACTACTTGTGTGTTCTTGTGTCATGGTAAATGATCTGCAGCTTTTAATCTGTCTAGATAGGTGATTGCCATCTTTTGCATGTTGTGTGAACACTGAGAGTTTCTATTTTTAAATGCCAATAGTGACCAGAAATGTTGGATTTTATTGTAGCGTTCTGTCACTTCTGAAGTGTTACCAGAAGATGGTAATACCAGACCTTGGCAATGAGTGTCAAAGCTGAAACTCAACATCCTTGTCCCGACAGCCTGAATATTCATAATTGCAATTTTCATATTTTATTTCATTTTGCAAGAGTACTCTGCACAAAGTCCTTTTTGGAAGCCATGTGAGTTAACTAAACATAGGTCAGTTAGCCTTTGACTTATTTACCTATAGCCATTAAAATGTAGGAGACCTGTATGTGCTTGATGGCTTTTTGGGCTTGAAAGGCTTTGGTCTGGTCATGAAATGATCAGCATGCTTGTACTGTTTGTGCACTGAATCACTTGGGATTGTGTATCCATGAACGTTTTGATCTTACAGAAAGTTGTTCTTTAAAATAAAGAGTAAGTTGCTAGTGTTGCTGGGAGAATAAATAGCTTTTAAAAAGTCTAAAATAGAGCTTAGTAAATTTAGGAGGACTGTCAGTACATTAAGGGTTAGGTCTGCTCA
This sequence comes from Micropsitta finschii, assembly GCA_034783455.1. Lineage (NCBI taxonomy): Eukaryota > Metazoa > Chordata > Aves > Psittaciformes > Psittacidae > Micropsitta > Micropsitta finschii. The sequence continues at coordinate 1,364 of JAVHNF010068908.1, read as the reverse complement.
ACATACTGCATCCAATGTAACTCCTTTGAGTAATGTTCTGGAGAAGTGGGATGAAAACAATTGGCTGGGAAGAGAAGTGGGAAAATGATTGGCTTGTTTTTGTTGTTCCCCTGGGGCAACAGGGATATGGTAGAGCACAGGTCTTGCTTCTCTTACAGCTCCTTCTGTACGAAGTTACTTGATGTTCTGGTTATGATCAGCAGAAACTTATGGGATTAGATACAATACAAATGAAAAATGTAGCAAGTAAAAAAACCACATAGCGGTCTTCTCACGCTTAGGAAGTCGTGCCTGAAGTGTCTTCTGCTTATGTGTTCCTGAATATAGATCTTTCATTGCTGAGGTTCATCAGTGCTGAGCTAACAAGAGGCTACTTCCTTGAACACAATGAAGCAAAATATACAGAACGGAGAGAGAGAGTATACACGTGCATGCGAATACCAAAAGAACTGGAAAAGGTGAAGTATACTGTAAGATTTGTTTTAGTTTAGAGATGAAATCTGTTGCATTACATTATTTGAAGAAATACTTGTTTAACTTTTTTAGTAGCAAGTCTTTGAAAAATATCTGTAATGATTAGTTTTCAGTGTTAGTAAGTTAAGCATTTGTTTCAGGTTTTTTTGCCTGTTTGCTGCTTGCTGCTGTTATTAGTAAAGACAGACATGGCTAACTTTTATGTCCAGATGATGATAAATTAATTCAAATACAAAGATGTCACTGATCCTTAAAGGAATAGTCAAGCAAAATAAAACATTTTACAGCAAGATGTGATTACAAAAAAAAAAAAAAAACACAAAAATTGTTTTAAAGTTTTATTTGAGGATGGGAAGATTTCAGTCCTTTAAAATATGGTGATGGGTCAGTTTCTATCTAAGGTTTTTGACTTAATTTTCATAGCTTTCTGTTTTGCTTCTTGCAACTAATTGCCACATCTTCCCTCCCTGTCCCAGTGCTACAGCCCTTCCTGAAGCATTCCTGCCACTTCCTTTGTGTCAGCTTAGATATAATTCTGGCCGTGCAGTGACCTAATGCCACTGCTGTAATGTAGATGAGAATTTTATTCCGTCTTAACCTTTTTGATTTGGGAGGCAGAGGAATATGCTCAAGGATGATGAGTAAGGCAGCATTGTAATAAGGTTTGGCTAGGCTGCAGTGTAATGATAACATTAAAAGTAATATAGCTAAAATTCTCAAAACTTACAGGGATGAAGTTATGTAGTAGGGCTAAATCAATTTAGCTCTAGCTTACACTGAAGGGAGAGTCACAGAATCACAGAATCCCAAGGTTTGGAAGGGACCTCAAAAGATCATCTAGTCCAACCCCCCTGCAAGAGCAGGGTAACCTAGAGTACATCACACAGGAA